>JAQZBX010099764.1:0-11431 GCA_029593785.1 Cabassous unicinctus
ATTAGGGCTTTGATGTGCCCATGTCAGTAGGTTGTAACTCAGGGTGATTCCCCACCCCCTTGGTGGGCTATAGAAATGGACACTCACCAAAGAAGACACCCGGAAGAAGACACAGAAGAGTAGAGAGCTTGGTCATTCCGGTCCTGCCATGTGACAGAAAGGAAGGCTCCAACAGCTGAAGCCCCGGGAAGAGAGAGGAGGCTAATGCCAGCCGGTAGCTGAGAGGGAGGAAGGCGGAGCCCTGGCAGAGATGAGCAGCCATCTTGCTTCAACACGTGGCACCTGACTTTGGTGAGAAGGTATCACTTATGGTACCTTGAGTTGGATTCTTTATGGCCTTGTAACTGTAAGCTTTTACCCCAAATAAATACCCTTTATAAGAGCAACAGATTTCTGGTACTTTGCATCAGCACCCCTTTGGCTGACTAATACAACTTTCTTCTTTGTTCTTACAGAAAGTAAATAATTAGATATTTGTCTAAAAATTGCCCCCTTTCATTTTTCTGATCCATTCCTTCTCCTTCTCTTGGGAAACCTTAAAGATTAGCTGATGAAAAAAATCATTCAGGTGTTATGCACATACTCTAGGAATATTTAGTTTAGATAAACAAAGTTATCTAAAAAAGAAAGAAAGAACAAAGTTATCAGACTATGTTTCTCTTTGTGGATGCAGAAAAGTATAATTACCTAATAGCCTCTGTTACTATAGCTACAAGATAATAAGAAAAAAGCTTCAATTTCAAGATAACAGAAAACTTTGACATGATTCAGAGTCTTACATAATTAGTTTATCATAAAAAACATTAGTGCAATATTTTAGGTAGTTCAAGATCAAGTTTATATTTCTTGTGACTCGAACTTATTACATTTTCTGCATTAGTTTTATGAGTTATTTCCATAAGTTGTTTAAAATAAAAAATATGTATAATTGTATTCAATTGAATAAAATGATGATGTAAATATATTTTTTTGCATTCATAAACTCTTTTTTTAGAATAGTTTTATATTAGAGAAAAGTTGCAAAGTTAGAACATAGCATTCCTGTAAAACTGGTTTCCCCTATTGTTAATATCTTACATTAGTATGGTACGTTTGTCACAATTAATGAACCCATATTGATACTTTATTATTAACTAAAATCCACACTTTATTCGGATTTCCTTAGTTTTCACCTGATGTCCCTTTTCTGTTCCAGGGTCCCACATTACCTTTAGTCATCCTGTCTCCTTAGGCTCCTCTTGGCTGGGACAGATTCTCGGACTCTTGTTTTCATTGACTTTGACAGCTTTGAGGAGTACTGGTCAGTTAATTGATTGAATGTCCCTCAATTAGAATTTGTATGATGTTTTTCTCGTGATTAGACTGGACTTAATGCTTTTTTGAGAGGAAGGTCACAGGGGTAGAGTGCTATTATCATAACATCATATCAAGAATACATATTGCCCACGTGACTTATCAGTGTTGATGTTGACCTCGATCACGTGGCTGCCATCGTGTTTGTCAGGCTTCTCCACTAGGAGTTACTGGCTTTCCCCCTTTCTGTATGGTAATGTTTGGAAGGAGGCGATTAGGCACAGCCCACAGGGAAGGCGTGGGAAGTCATGTCCCCTTCCTTGAGTGACCATTATCTACAATAAATTATTTGAAATACTTCTTCAAAGGAAATCTGTCTGTTTTTCCACATCTATTTATTTATTAAATCATTTATTATGTTGCCTTTATGTGTGTTTGCTTAGCACGTCCTTACTTTCTGGCACAACAAGCTGCTTCAGGCTCATCCAGTATATTCCCTGCCCCAACCCCAGAATTAACCATTTCTCGGGGGCCCTGGTTCCCTTTATTGAAGAATGGTATAGAAATCAAGATGTGGGTGCTGGATGGCTCATTGCTACTGGGATGCCATTGCTTCCAGGCCCTCTCAGCTGAAAGAGCAAGGGATCTATGTGTGAATACACACTATGTATACTGTATGTGTGCCTATATTCGTAGAAACCAATGCCTCTATAAATATTTCTATAAATAACCATCTGTGCATATAGTAAGCTAATCATGAATACATACCGATGTCTCCAGCATTACCCATGAATCATTCCAGCCTTCTCTTGCATGTCTGTAAACTCGTACTCCAAGAGTGAGGAACCAGGCTCCCACCAGCCACCATCCATTTACTAAATTGCATAGTACCTTCAGATGTTTTACCTATATCCCTGTGGGAAACAACATTGCCATCTAGGCTACAGTGTTTATGCACAGTTCCTTTTGCCTTCAATCTTACAAATGCCACTTATTTCTAAAGTTACTTAGCTCAGCACCTTTCACTCTAGCCTCCATATGAGCTTGTTTCATATATTTTTAATACAGTTAGATGATTTTGTTACAGTCTGCATTCCATCCTGGAACCCCCTGACCTCGAAACGATTTTTAAAATCTGCATATATAAAGTTTCACTCTTTGTGCTGTAAGGATCTATGCATTTTGATTACTGCATCATGCCAGGTATTCGCCATTACAGTATTGCACAGAAGAGTTTCACCACCCTAAAATAGCTCCTGACCTTCAACACTCCTAAAGCTTTGGCAACCAATGTCTGTTTTCTCTATAGCTTTTGTTTTTCCAGAATGTATGTGGATTCATACAATACGTAGTCTTTTCAGACTGCTTTCTTTCACTCAGCAATATGCATTTTAAGGTTCACATGTTTATGTGCCTTGATAACACATTCCTTTTTATTGCCTAATAGTGGGCCATTGCATTCTGTCCACAATAGAAACCTAGGAGTGCAAGTCCTGGATAAGAAGGTGAGACTCTGGTGAACTTTGTAAAAGGCTGCCTGATTGTCCTCCGAAGTGGCTGTGCCATGTTGCGATCCCACAAGCAATGAATGAGAGCTCCCGCTGCTCCCTATCCTTGCAGCAACTGATTTCCTCCAGCACCTGCCAAACCCGATGAGCAAATGACACATGGTCAAGTTTCTGATAATTTGTAATTTTAAAGGTACCTACCTTCAGCCTCATCACCTATCATCTTAGCATCCGTAAATAGCCAGCTCAACCGATTTGTCACAATTCCTTAGGTTATTTTCAGTTTTGTTTTCTTTTTAATCTCAAAGCACGCTGAGATAAATGATGTGCTTTATAAACCTTTGATCTCATTTTGTATGAAATCCTAGAATTAGAATTATCATGTAAAAATTTAACAGCCCTTTAAATATAGTTTGATACATGCATCTGAATTGCTTTTTCACAAAATTGCTCGCATTTTATTCCCACTGGCAGGGACTGAGAATTCTCATCTTTACACTGGCACCAGCCCTGAGTAAGGTCAGTATTCTTCTCTTTGCTTTTAGGCCAACATGGTATCCCATATTAATTTTCACATATTTAATTTACTAGCAAGTTTGAAGATTCCCTATTATGCTTGAACTTAGTTTCCCATAATAGATTTTGTAAAATATTTGTGGCCTTAGCAACGGTTCACTATAGTCTGAGTCATAACCACAACTTCCTTCTCTGTCTTGGAAACAGGTCCTTAATCACAAAGCAAAGAGCAAGGGACAATATGGACAAAGGGCCATTGCTTTGATGTCAGGCCAAGCCAAGTGAAGACGATAGCCTCTCCGTGGCCAAACCAAGGTGGTGGCAAGGCACAACGACGTTAGCTCTCTTGGCCTCCTGCCTCCTCTGTGAAATGTGAAGCACATGCTTCACAGTGCTTTTGTGAGGACAGCATGAGATAAGACATACAACAGGGTTGCTCCTGTGAACAGGCAATTTACTGCTGATAAAGGAAAGGTTCCACAGAGGACATGGGACTGGCCTTAAGGGAAATATTGGCGTAGGAGTAGACGGGGTAGACAATTTTTATTTCTTTGTTTAAGGGCCAATTTGGGGGAAGGGCAGTTTACCTCCTTCTGCCTAAAGAGAGGAATAATAGTTTGCAGCCTGTTCACTGCCAGGCCACAAGAGAGGAAGTACACACACCCAAATTATTGGTTTTCCACTTCACAACGACTCTAAGTGACCCAGCAGCTGCGTGTGTATAAAATCATGAGCAGCCCGAGAAGAATAAGAAGTCGAACTTAATGAAGCAGAACTGGTAGAAAAACCAGTGGACAACTTTAATGACTCAGGAGGAGATTCAAGCAGAGTACGAAAATAACTTTGGCAAATTTAAATTTTTGGGACAAACTGGAAAAATATTTCACAACTCAGTGCAAACATGCCAAAGGAATGGAAATAATGAAATAAAAGATATTAGAATCTGAAAGTTGTTTCAGGAAATGTAACAAGCAATTAATTAAGCAGTCCAAAGAGATGAAAAAAACAGCTCGAAGAGAGATAATAATTAAATAATAAAGGACAATTTCTCTGAGATGAATAAAGTCTTGGGTCTAGAGATTGAAAAGTCTCACTGAGGAATAAAAAGGATTAATTAAAGAAAATAAAATGATGCCTAGATATACCCTTTTGAAATTCTGACACTCCACGTATACAGAGAAAATTATTTAAGGTTCCAAACTGAAAAACAAACAAACAAAAAACCAGAGTACTTAGAACCGAAATGAGAAGAGCACTACCTTTCACTTCTTTGGAAACAGACCTCAGAGACAGTGAAAAAATGTCTATAAATTATGAGAGGAAGGGATTGTGATCCAAGAATATATTCTCAGCTAAAATATCATTTACTTGTCATGGCTGGTGAAGATATATTTTGGATATACATTGATTTAGAATATATAACCTATTATAGCTGAATGAAATACTTGTGAAAGTTTCCAAAAGTGATAGAACTGGAGTCAGAAGAAAAATCCCAAGACAGGTGGGAATACTGCTTATCCCTGAATCTTGCAATATCTAAAATCTAAATAAATAAATACAATGTGATGGGGGAACTTATGCCATATGTGTTAATTAAATATTATTGAAACAGAAGAGAAATAATGTGAGGGAAAACCTATGGAAATACTTAAAGACATATTTAAAGAAAGTGTTCCATGAAGATAAACAAATATGAATCTACAAATTTATTGCCCATGAAAAATTGATATTGAACATTATACACTAAATATATCTTAACAAAATTATTGAACTTTAAAAATAAAAAGTATAAATTATTACATCACATTTAATGAATAAGAACAAATTCACCACTGGCTTCAGGCCTTAGACTCACATTAAAAGATAGCAGAACAGTATTTCCTAAGTTCTTATGGAAATAAAGTGTGACCAATATTTTATTCCAAGACAAGCAGTCTTTCCATTTTAAAGGCAGCAGAATAAACATTTCTAAATCTGCCAGAATTTAGAATATAGCTCCTTTGAGTTGTTCCTGAAGAAACTGCTGAAGACCAATTTCAGCTATCCAAGAGATAAATGGATAAACTAAGGAAAAGTGACACGCAATTGGCATTGAATCCATTTAATAAACTAAGACTAAAACTGATGTGGGAATTATGATTAGAGGATGTGATGAAAATGTTGCAGTCCCTGACCCAACTAATCAAAGCTCTGAAGGAAATGAGGGAATGGGTTAAAAAGATGATTTATTTTCCCAATCTTTTATAGCTGACATCAAAATAAGCTCATTAAACCTCGTAAGTAAGGTATTAGAGGGAGTAGTATTTTAAATTTAAAAAATAAACACTAAAAATAATAATTTTCTAAAATATGGTGGAAGAAGAGAGAGGACAAGTGGGAATTCACTTCATTATTACAGTACAGAGGTAATATATACTGTCTAAAGAAACAGAAGATTGAGTTTTTTAAAGTAATGTTAAAGCCATAATGTTAATAGTTGCAATAAAAATTAAATAAAATACTTTGGATTGGCAGAAGAGATACTAAGATAAAACTAAGCCAAACAAACACCATATGTGAAAGACATAAGTACACAAAAAATTATAACAGCAGAATACTCTAAGAGAAATTCTACCACATTTTTAAAGAAAAGGTAACTCTAAGTCTATTTAAACTTTGTAGAATAGAAAAAAATCAGAAAAGCTTTCAAATTATTTTTTAAAAATTCACGTAATATAGAACAACAATAAAAAGAACAAAACCAGAAAACTATAGATTGACCTGGCAATATATATTGATGCAAAATCCTAAATAAGGGAAACAGATGTGGCTCAAGAGGTTTGGTGTCTGTCTACCATATAGAGGGACTGGGGTTCAATCCCCAGGACCTCCTGGTTAAAAAAAAAAAAAAAAGAAAATCCTAAACAAAACATTAGTAAAATTTCCATCAGACAATATTAAAAGAATTGACCAATTTCTTGTTTACTGAAAAAATTCAAGTATAGTTCTATACTGGGAAAAAATATAATTTTCTGAATATAATATGGTTTTATTAATATGATTAATTGATATATTTATATATAAAAATTAAAATGTGATCATCTTTCTGGATGCTGAAAAGGTAAGTTTTGAAAAACATGGCAGGTATTTTTTATCACACTCTTAATAAATAACAAATGGGTGCTTTCTGTGACAGTTTTTATGAATCCCAGAAAAGATCATTCTCTTGGAGGTAATCCATTCCTGTGGGTGTGGGACCCTTTGTTTCAATTGAATTCAGTTCAGGCCTTTGATTGGATTGCTTCAGTGGGGAGTGACCCAGGGTGGGTCTCGGCCCCCTTGCTGGAGTCTTTTATAAACAGGAGAAACATGCAGAAACACAGAGAAAGAGAGCCGCCGTTTCACCTGCCATGTGAGAGAGGACTCCAGGGCCACCTACAGCTGCAGAAAGACAGAGAAGCCCCTAGAGGCCGAGAGAGAGGCCAGGGATGGAGTCAGCCGAGCAGCTGAAGCTGAAGCAAGGAGGCCCCCAAGACACTAGGCCCACAGAGCAGCCTGAAGCTGAAAGAGACGAGGCCCGGGGGAGACGAGGGGGCCACCATCATGCCCTGCCATGTGCTTGACCGCCCATGGCTGAGCTTTGAAAGAAAGTGTCTTCAGATGACACCACCATGTGCCTGATTACCCTCAGCCAGCAGCTCTGATGATGCCTTGAGTTGGATGTTTTCACAGCCTCAGAACTGTAAGCTTTCCCCCTAATAAATTCCTATCATAAAAGCCAGCCCAGGGGAGCAGGGGAGCAGGGGAGTGGTGGTGGCTCAAGCAGTTGAGCACCTGCTTCCCACATGGGAGGTCCCAGTTTCGGTTCCCTGGTGCCTCCTAAAAAGACGAAAACAAGCAACATGCAAAACAAATGAAAAAATCAACTCAGAGAAGCTGTTGTGGGCCAGTGGTTGAGCACTGGCTTCCCACAAAGTAGGTCCCTGGTTCATTCCCCAGCCCTAGTATCAGCCCATTTCTGGTATATTGTATCGGCAGTCTTTAGCAAACTAAGACACTTCCTTAACATGATAAAATACCACGTGTGTGTGTGTGTATGTGTGTATGTAATCACAAATTAAAGGCCAGTTCATGTTTAATGAGAAAATATAAGAAGCTTTTCATTAAAATTAAGTGAAACCCAGGGTGTACAACATTATTTAACATTGTTAGAGTTACTAGCAAAGGCACAAAGCCAAAAAATATGTATATGGAAAAGAGATAATATGATCATTCTCAGTAGGTGACATATTTATATATGTGTAAAATCCAAGAAATTCAGTGGAAGAAAATACTGCAAATGAATAGAAAATGTAATCAGCTGATTAAGTACAATATTAATGTACAGAAAGTAATTAACTTCATGTATACAAGCTATAACTAGTTAAGTGACTTAATGACAGAAAAGATATTTTTAGCAATAACAATAAGTAAACACCTAGGAATAAACATAGTAAGAAACATGCAAACTCTTCATGAAGAAACATTTAACACACTGCTGAGGAAGGTGAAAGAAGCATGAACAAGTGGAAAGGGCTGGCATCGTCTAGGGGGAGAAGAATTGGCATCATAATGTTGGCTGTTGCTTTATTAACACACACATTTAATACCACTGCAGCAAAATACCAATGGAGGATGCATAGGAGAAATAGGCAAGATGCGTATAAAGTTTACAATTAAAACAAACAAATAAGAATTGCTGAAAAAACAATACACAAGAGTGATGGAGAAGGAGAAGCTCTACCAGGAATTAAAACATAGTTTAAGGTTTCATAATTTAAAAAGAGTGATGCCTGCTTATGAATAGAAAGAGATAAATGGAAGGACTAGAAAGCCCTGACAGAGACCTTTTAAGTTCATGCAACCAAATGGGAATTAAAATCAGTAAGGAATAGATTCCATAAATGGAATTTGGGAAACCTCATATTCAAATAAATTCATATCCCTCCCCCACATCTCCACGCAGATAAATTCTAGCTAGAGCAAATATTTAAATATAAAACGTATAACAACACTACAACAAAATGAGATGATGATCAGGAGTAGGTATGCCTTTTTAAGCATGATACAAAAATACTGTAGCCATAGAACAGAACGTTTGAAAAGATTCAACTAAACAAAAATTTTTAAAAAGCAATGTTATTATCATAAATACATAAACAAAGTAAGAAGAGAAATAATAAACTAATAAAATTATATACAAGTTGTATTACAGAAAAATACTTATCTTCTTAACCTTTATGGAGCTCCTATGAAAAAAGAAAATCTTTAACAAACCCAGAAAAGGAAAATAACAAACATAGAAAAATAGAAAAGGACTAACATTTTACAGAAAAGGAAATAATAATTGCTTCTACATATATGTATCTATGGTCAACTGAAACCATACTACCATTTTTCACTTATCAGATTGTCAAAGTTCAAGATGGTGGACAGCACACCCTGTTGGCAAGGGTTCGGGGAGACGTGCCTACATTGCAGGTGAGAGCACAATTTGGCAGTAACTATTAAAATTTTAAAAGCCTACAACCTTTGTCTCAGTAATTCCACTGCTAGGAATATAGACTATAGAAATAATCACATGAACAAATTCATTGCAGCTTTGTTTGTAGTATCAAGAGATTGGGGAAATAATTAAATGAGTGTGCAACTACTAAAAAGAATGAGGCAGTAGTATACAAACTGATATGAAATGAACTTCAAGGTTTACTATTCAGTGGAAAAGGCAGGTGCAGAACAGAATTACTGCGTGCCAACATCCACTGAAAGAACATGCTTGTGAAGCCTTGACTTTTTCCAGAAATATGTATAAGAAACTAGTGTTATTGAACAGTCAGGAAAGGAAATTAGGGACAAGGGACAAGGATGGGTGAGCCACATCCTTTCCTTTTGCATTAGTTTCGTGGTTGCCATAACAAATGACAACAAATTTGATGGCTTAAAACCAAAATTTATTATCTTACAGTTCTTAAGGCCCAAAGTCCAAAATCAAGTTGTTGCTAGGGACATGTTCTTGAAGGCTCTAGGGGAGCATCCTGCCCCACCTCCTCCAGCTTCTGGTGGCCCCGACTTGTGGCTGCGTCAGCCCAATTTCTGTCTCCATGGTCACATTGCCTCCTGATCTGTGCCTCTGTGTCTTCTCTTTTCTTTTGTTTTTTCTTTTTTTCACGTCTGGCCATTAGCAAGTTCTGAATAGTAATTGTCTCTTCTATTTCTAAGGCACTCAACAAATATCAAAGTACTTTCCCACATATCACTCATCTTAGGTGCACTAGCTAGGTGGCCTTGTCTTCTCCTATAAGGACATAGTCATTGGATTTAGGGTCCCCCTTAAATCCAGGATGATTTCATCTTGAGATCCTGAACTAATTACATCTGCAAAGGTCCTATCTCCAAATAAGATCAAGTTCTGAGTTTCCAGATGGACAAAAACTTTTTTGGGGGTGGGGCACCATTCAACCCACTATACATTTTTGAACCCTTTTGGATCTTCTGAAATTTGTTCTATGTGGATTTATTATCTACTCAAAATAAATAAATCAGATAGTTAAAAACTCTCAACAACACAAGTTTCCTTTAATATATGTGACTATATGATAGCATTTATTTACACATATACATACATGCATATTTTTATAAGATATAATGAAAATAGTTTTAGAAGGGTACTAAACCATCTAAAATTTGTTATCTGGTGGTGGGACTACAGGTCAGAAGCAGGAAGGAAATGGAAAGACCATGACTATTTTCTCTGTAGGTCTTATGGTAAAAATATATATCCTTAAAACTTAGAAAAAACCTCTTCAACTGAATTCAAGAATAACGATGAGAAGATTGGCACTGCTTTTTTAATCCCTAAAACTTTATATCTGTTGTTTGGGTAGTAGCAGCACAGAGCTGACTTTCTAATCTTCCATCCTAAAATTAAATCCACTTGCTCTGCACGACGAAAAGTCCATGTCCCTAAGCTGCTGAGTGAAAGAGAGAAAGGAGGACAGGAGGTGGGTATTCTGATAGGGTGGGCACAATAGCATCGGCTACCAGCTCTGGGGACCCCAGAGGAGCTACCATGGCATAATAGCAGGTGGAGATGGGCAGATATGGGAAAGGCCATGGAAGTCTGGGGTCCCTGGGATCTTTGGATCCCCCAGAATGCTGCCTGCTCTTGGGGAGAATCATAGTAGGTGAAAATCCTAAAACCAATGGCTATTCTCAAGAAAAAAATTCTTCATGGCAATATAACTCTCAAAATGCCCTAGGTGTATCTAGAGTTGAATTTTCTATATTAAAAAAAATTTTTTTTCTTTCTTTCCACCCCAGGTCTTAAGAGATTTACACTTATTACTGATCAATATTAAACAGAAAGCTGGAGAGCCCTAGCCTTGTGCGTGACCCGTGGGGAAGATCTACTCTGGGGACTGGGCTGAGTGCACCCTGGGCAAGGGGAGGCTGCGCAAGTGCCCGTGTTTTAGGAGCATATTCCTGAGCAGAGAATTTTGTCCTATTATAGACGGAAGTCAAATGCTTATTAAAGATCCAAGAAGCAGCAATTGAGACAGCTTTGAATCCTTCTTTTGGAATTTAGTGTGTATTGCAAAATCCAGGAAGCTCACACACAATCCGTGCCCTGGGAAGTGGCCTTCGCTGAAACAGACTCTTCCTGAAGTGGTCTTTTTGAGAACTCCTTTAGACACTGCATTTTTCCTGGTGAGAGAAATAAGTGCAGAGGACAGCGAGGAGTCTGTGGAGGGGGCCAAGGGGCTTGAACCTCGGGGAGGCTGCCCGGAAGACCAGGGGTCTGAGAGAGATGATGCAGAGGGCATCTTGCTTTGCAGGGATTCGGGAGCTTTTGGCTTCTGGAACCAGGAGCCATCGTCTTCCTCTTGACACACTGGGAAGGAATTGATCACTTTAGGGATTTTTATTCTTCTCTTGCATGGAAAAACTGTAGATAGAAACGTGCTAGAGATGCTTGTTTTTCCTCCTGGCCGATGAGTCCGAGGGCAACATAGATAACGGCGTGGATGGGGAGGGGACACCAGTGGGGAGCGCGTGGACTGCTGATGCGTGCGTGTGGTCCACGGGGCGTGGGCTGT
>JAQZBX010099765.1:0-11438 GCA_029593785.1 Cabassous unicinctus
CAATCTGCATGTTAAAGTGATGGTAAGGGAAGATAATCTTGATTCCATTAGGAATCTTCAGTTTTCATAAAATAATGGAGAAAGTAGTTTTTCCTGTGTGACTTAAGTAAAATACATGTTAATTAACGTAATCATGGTAAAGGTGTAAAAGAAAAAACAAAGTATTAAAAAGTTAAGTTCATTTAATATGTTATAAACTGCATTGGAAGTGTTTAGAAATTGAATAAGAATTAAAGGAGATAGACTTCAGTATCGTCAAACTCTCTTGTACATTCAAACCAGGCCTTCAATACACTGCATTTTGCCTCTCCATTTGAGTTATTGGCTAGGTCAGTCACTGACCCCTAAAACAATAAAAGTATTTACTACATCTCTGGTTATGCTCATAAAGTGGATGGAGAGTACATTACAGTTCCAAACTCCTGCAGCAGCCAGCGATGGCTCAATATGGCCAGATGTACTATGGACATTGCCTTCAGGCTGGCACTGTTTCATAGTGCCAAAGGGTGCTATGCACCGGGCTGGTGGAATACTGGAGCCTATCTTCCTAGCTTCTCTCTAGGGTCAGCAGTGCTGCAGCATGCTGGCTGTGTGAAGGACATACCAAGTGGAGCAATGATTACCAGGGTGATGTAAGTAGAACTTAAACACAGTTGGCATTATGGCCTGCTCCCATGGAGAGATAACATGTATAGTATTGCAAACATGGAGCTTAGATCTATTAATTGCTGCTCAAAGAGGAACTTGTGCATTGATTAGTATTAAGTAGTGTACCGATATGCCTGATGATTATGATGATATCCCTTCTAGATCATATGCAGAGGGATATTGAACATGTTAAAAGTCCTGGTAAATGTAATTCATTTTCTAAGTAATTAATGAATGTGCCTATAAGATAAAGGAATGGCTCTCTTAAGTACTGTCTTTATTTTGCTTGCCATATCCCTGTCTTGTTGTTGCCTATACTGTCTTTGTGAGTGTATGTCTAGGGCAGTGCCTCTCTTCATACCTCTCCTAGCTGTCCTAAGCATAACCACTGCTGTGGGAACTGGGGTTGGCAGTTTATACCCAGTCCCAGCAGGTCTACCACAATCTCTCCCTAGAGTTAACCAACAGCATAAAGGAACTCAAGGAAGAATGCTGTTTTCCATCAACTTTGGGAGGATGCAGCCTCTGAAGGCACCTGGCCTTTCTCACTCTCGTGGTCCAGTATGTCATAACTGGTCCCCTTTTGGGCCCACCTACCACCATCTTCTTTATCCTTTTAGTGGGGCCATGTATCTTCAAAATTTGAACTAAGTTTATTTCTTCCAGAATCAACGGGTTCCAGAACAAGATATTAGTCACATGGGGATTTCAGCCAGTTCCAACCACAGTGTCGGACCCATCTTTCCTCAATCTCAATAGAATAATAGCCAGAGAGGTTTATGCTTTGTCAGGCAGGGACTACTCCCTAACAAGCAGGAAGTAACTACAAAAGAATGACCATCACCCCTCCACACCCCCTTAAGAATAAGGTCATGAACTCTCTGAGGGGGGATTTGAGGCAGGTTAGCCAGGGAAATGAGGAGAAGCGAGTCACAACATGGCCGACAGACAACATGGCTGCAAGACCTCACTGATACCTTGAGTTTAACCTTGAGGTCCAGTTTCTCTTTCCGGGACCTCCCCTTGGCCCCGGATATTCCAAACAGGCCTCACCATTGGCCCCCACCATTGGTGGGGTAATCAATAACAGCTGGGGCCCCTCCCCTTAGCATTAGCAAGAGGAGGAATAATTACTAGTTTAAAAGGTGATCTCATAAGCCAAAGCCCACTCTCTCTGCCTAGAGGAGCCTGCACCTAATCTTGGTGTATATTTCCATCCTTCTCTCCCATTTCTCAGCAAGGTCTGTTCTTTTCCCCCACTTCCCAATAAATTCTTTATACTGGCCTAAAAAAAATAGGATGGTAAAACAGTGAACCCAAATGTAAACTAAGGATTATAGTTAATCATACAATTATTATAATATGGTATAATATTGTTTCATTGATTGTAACAAAGATACTATGCTAATGCAAAGTGTTAATAACAGGGAACACTGTGTGTGCCAGGGGGTTATATGGGAACTCCGTCTTTTATGCATGATTTTTTTGTAAACCTACAACTTGTCAAATAAAAAATACATTTAAAGAAATCACCTGCAGTGCTTTTAAAACTCTGGTGTCTGGGCCATATCCAAAACCAATTACATCATACTCTCTGGGGCATTACCTAGGCATCCCCAGCATTGAAAACCAGTGCTAACACCTTGCTACTCAAAGTGCGGGCCGTGGACCAGCCGCATCAGCTTCACCTGAGAGCTTGTTAGAAAGACAGGATCTCAAGTGCCACCCAAGACCTACTGAATCAAAACCAACATTTTAACAAGACCCTGGGTGATCAATATGCGCTCACAAGTTTGAAAAGCTCCACTTTACCACTGCAGTTCTCAAGCATAACTGCATCTTGGGATCACCTGGGGAGCTGCAAAATTATACTGATGCCTGGATTTAACCAACTCACTCAGTCATACCCTCATGTGAATACTAGACCAAACACATTAAGCCTTACTGTAAATCCAGGAAATATTGCCTTATTCAACAAACAAATATCCAAATGGAGTTGGAAACCTTCTCTCATTTCCACTGATGTCACACAGACTCACATGATTTTGTCCATTCTGTTTTATAACAAATTGGTTTGTTATAGAGTATGGGTTGGCAAACTATGCTCTGCAAATTAAAGCCAGACCACCAGCTGTTTTTTTTTTAAATGAGGTAAAATTCACATAACATAAAGTTTGCCATTTTAATCATTTTTTAAAAATGACTTTTAGTACATTCACAATGCTGCACAACAATCACCACGATTTGATTTCAGAACATATTCATCATGCCAAAAAGAAACCCGTATCCATTTAAACAGTCACTTTCTACCCCCTCCTGCCTCCATCTGTGGCAACTACTAATCTACTTTTTGTCTATATGGATTTGCCTAATGTGGATATTTCATATAAATGGAATCATATAGCATATGGCCTTTTGTGTCTAGCATCTATCACTTAGCGTAATGCTTTCAAGGTTCATCAATTTTGTAGTACATATCAGTGCTTAATTAATTTTCTTGTCAAATAATATTGCATTGTATTGATATACCACATTTTGTGTATCTATTTTTAAGTTGATAGACATTTGGGATATTTCCACTTTGGGGTTATTATGAATAATGCTGCTTTGAACATTTGTGTACAAGTATTTGTTTGAACACTTGTTTTCAGATTTCTTATATATATATATACACCTAAGAGTTGAATTGTTGTGTCAAATGGTAATTTGTTTTCCAGAGCAGATGCACCATTTTATATTCCTACGAGCTGTGTATGAGGATTCTGATTTCTCTATAGCCTTTTCAGCACTTGTTATTTGACTTTTTGATTGTCGCCATCTTACTGGGTATGAAGTGGTATCTTATTGTGGTTTTCATATGCATTTCCCTAATAACTAATAATATTGAACATCTCTGTTCATATGCTTATTGGCCATTTGTATATTTTCTTTGGAGAAATATCTATTGTAATCCTTTGTCCATTTTTAAATTGGGTTGTCTTTTTTGTTGTTGACTTGCAACTGTTCTTTATATAGTCTGTATTCTAGATCTTTATCAGATATATGATTTGTAAATATTGTCCCTCATTCTATGGGTTGTCTTTTCACTTTCTTAATAGTGCCCTTGGATGGATAAATGTTTATAATTTTGATGAAGTTCAATTTAATCTCAGTTTTTGTTTTGTCACTTGTGCTTTTAGGGTCACATCTAAGAAACCAATGCCAAATCTAAAGTCATGAAGATATACTGTTGAGCAAAGGTTCTAGGCTGCCATCGGGGGAGAAAACCCACCACATGGAGAAAGGCAAAGATATGTTGGACACCAAGAGTAGGAGTCCAAACACTTCTGCTTACTCCATGGTACTTTGGTATCACAGTTGTCAAGGAGGACACAACACACAGCATGTTTGAAGCAACGTTTTTACTCACATGGAGAAGAAGCAGAATTGAGTCAGCATCAGTAGAGGATATTGGTTCCCCAGGCAAAGCGGTCCTTACTGGCAGCTGATCCAGGGCAATGGACTGCACACATCCATCACATGCTGCAGTAGGAAGATCCCAGTCCCTCCCCACTGGGAACTGCTATAGTAGTGGGTTGGCCAGTTGAAAAGAAATTCATTGTGTACCCAGAACAGAGGAGGTCACCCTAATGGAAGAAGAATCTGGGCTGAGCATGGGCTCACTGCCCAGCTTCCCAAAAGAGACTGTTCCAGGCCAAGGGCTCTAATTGTGCAAGCCAGGGAAAGGGCAGTAGGTCACATGATGGCTGCCTCCCCAACTTTTACCCTATATTTTCTTCTAAGAGTTTTGTAGTTTTGGCTTTGATATTTAGCTGTTTGATCTGTTTTGCTTTAATTTTTGTATAATGATATGAGGTAAGGTCCATATTCATTCTTTTCCATGTGGATATCCAGTTGTCTCAGCATCACTTGTTGAAAAAACTATTCTTCACCCACTGAATGATCTTGGCACCCTTGTTAAAATCAATTGACTGTAAATGTATTGGTTTATTGCTGAAATCTCAATTCCATTGCATCAATTTATATGCCTATCCTTATGCCAGTAACACAGTGGTTTTCTTGTTTTGTTTTGTTTGCTTTTTACCTTACTGACGTTTACTCCTATAATTAACTCTCCATTTGTGAAACCTTGTGAAGTACCTTAAATATTGTTAAATATTGTTTAAATATTGTTGGGCTAAGTTATTTGTAAAGTACAGACATGACAACTTTATGCTTCCTTTATTTGGGAGGATGCTATAAGAACCAAAAAAATGTTTGTTTTTTCATTTGGCTTACTTAACGAAAAGTTACCACATTAATATAAAGAACAATAAAAAGGCAAAGAAAAATTCCAAAGGTTAGTTACTTTCTACACTCTTTTAATCAATTACTGACTTTGTGAGTAAACTTGTTAGGAATGATTGTCCTGACAACTAATATTTCTAAAAGAAAAAGGCTAGGCACAGTCAGAAATTATAAACAAGGTTGCTATATTTCTTGTTTGAATTGGAGTCTTATATTTGCAGTAAAGAAAGGCAGTAAAAAAGAAAGGGTTTCTGAATAGCCACAGCTATATGCCATCTTCAAGGAGGAAAAGAAATTCTAGGGAGGCCAGGTTGTGGGTAGTAGAGTCTGCTGCAAGGTTTTTGCTCACAGAATTCACAGTTTCATGACTTCTGGAGCAGTTTGGGATTTGGGAATATTCACCAACCAAACCATCCATTGAGGTTCTGGCTGATCAGGATGACAGTGTAAGACACTCCAGGGTATGGTTACCCCACAGAATCATTGAATAGCTACGAAAAAATGGCAGATCCATCTTCCTCAAAAATCCAGAAAACAGTTAAACTGCTACCCAGTTTCTGCTGGGTAAGGGACAAATCAAGAAAATGGAGCTTTTCAAATGGTAGGATATGCCCATAGAGCCCTTGTTGACTCCTCCCCTCATCTCCTTGGCATGCTGTGGAGCAGGCTTGTGCTCCCCTTATGGGTCCCTGTCCTAGACAGAGCAGAGTAGTCCTTATATGCATACTGGGGTGCCTGTATGTCAGTGCCAAATATCTGGTGACAGCATGAAAGATGGAACCAGGAAAATGGATCTCTGACTTGCCCTCCCAATAATTGCTCTGCAGGCAGAAACAGCTTGAGGACATTTACAGCAAGGTATAAACAATTAAGTCATAGTAGCCTGGGGCAAAGTATTACTTGCTTTAAGTCATACAATAGAGCACCATGAAGAGAAAGAAAGTCTATTTCATAGGTAGTTGAGGGGGCCTTCGAATACCTGTAAACAGAGGAATTCCTATGGCCCTGAGGAAGCACAACCCCAGAATAAGATTCAAGTTCATAAAAGAGAGAGAGGACCCTGCACTTTGCATTCACCTTCAGCTGATCTTCTTGATAGGAAGACTAAACTCTGAAAGAGAGCACCAGCCAAAGCAAAGCCAATTTTCAAAAACTGTGAAAGGTGTTTCTTTGCATAGGTTGTTCATTTTTGTTAGCTCCTGGCACTCAAGGAAATCTTTGTCATATTGCTAGCTTGATGCAAAATTTGTTCAGGGACTAAATGCCAGAGTTAACATTTTAAAATATTAAAATGTACTGTTAGCAACAAAAGATTACAAGACAAAGAAACAGGAAATGACGAGTATGCAAAGAAAAAAGATAAAACCCGGAAACCATCAACAAAGACCAAATTTTGAACATACTGAACAAAGATTTAAAAAAAAAATCTTAAATATGCTCAAGGAGATAGAGGAAAACACAGAGAAAGAACTAAAGGATATCAAGGAAACAATGAATGAACAATATAAGAATCTCAATAAAGAAATAGAAATTTAAAAAGGAATCAAACAGAAATATTGGAGATGAAGACAACAATAACTCAACTGAAAAATTCCTTAGAGGGCTTTAATAGCAGATTGGAGCTGGCAGAAGAAAGAATCAGAGAACCTGAAGATGAGACCATTGAAATGATTCAGTACAAGGAGCAAAAAGAAAAAAAAAAGAATAAAAAAAAAGCAGAGTCTAACAGTCCTGTGGGAAACCATCAAGCATACCAATATACACCTTATGGGGGTCCAAAAAAGAGAAGAAAGAGAGAAAGAGACAGAAGGAATATTAAAATATTGACTTTTAATGCCATGGTAACCACAAAGAAAATATATGAAAAATATATGAAGAAAGAAATGAGAGGGGATAAAAAATGGTAAAAGACATAAAATCAAATAAAAATATTATTAACAGAAGAATTAAGGATAAAAAAAATTATTAGACTTACAAAGACCAAATAGCAAAATGTCAGAAGAAAGTCCTGTCTTATTGGTTATTACTTTAAATGTTAATGTATTAAACTCTTCAGTCAAGAGGCAAAGGTGGCAGAATGGATAAAAAAGCCTGACCCAACTATATGCTGTTTACAAGAGACTCATATTAAATTCAAAGACATAAGTACATTGAAAGTGAAAGGAAGAAAAAAATATATACCATACAAATAGTAACCAAGAGAGCTGGGTTAGCTATACTAATATCAGATAATATAGATTTTAAGTCAAAACCTGTTAAGAGGGACAAAGAAGATCACTATATACTGATAAAGGGATCAATTCAACAAAACATTTAATAATTGTATATATATTCACCTAATAGCAGAACCCCGACATATATGAAGCAAATATTGTCAGACTGAAGGGACAAATAGGATGGTTCTACATCAATAGTAGGAGACTAAAATACCACACTTTCAATAATGGATAGAACATCTAGACAGTAAATCAATAAGAAGACTTGAATGATATTTTAACCAACTAGACCTAACAGATAGCAGAACACATTTATCTCTAGTACACATGAATCATTCTCCAGGACATATCAGATGTTAGTTCACAAGGCAAGTCTTAATACATTAATAAATATTGAAATCATACAGTGGACATTCACTGACCACAATGGAATTAAGCTAGAAATCAATAATAGAGAGAGAACTAGAAAAATTCACAAGTATATGGAAATTAAATGATATACGCTCAAACAACAATGGGTCAAAGAAGAAATCACCAAGAAAATTAGGAAATATCTTGAGGCAAATGGAAATAAAAACAAACATACCAAAAATTATGGGATGCAACAAAGGCAGTGCTGGGAGGGGAATTAATACCTCCAAATACACCAGTCATCTCCTGTGCCTCTCTGGAGGCAGACTGTTCCAGGCCCAGCAGTGCTCAGGTGGGCTGAAGGGCACATGTCGGGTGTCCCCCAACCAGCAGCTGTGCACTTCTGGAGCTGGCCTCGCTCTGTACCAGGTTTTTCTCTGGATTAAGTTTTTGCCTCATTTGGGAAGGTGCCTGGGAATGTAACTGATGGATCATATGGTTTTAGGTAACTCTTCGTAATGCCATAAGTGTGAACTGGGAGAGAAAAGGTAATGTGGAAGCAGTTAGGGCCATGGTCATTTAGGTGACCTCCTCATGTAACTTTTTTGTTCCTTGAAGTTCTGCTTAAGACCAATCTCATATATACCACTTCTGTTTGAAGGTGGAGTGCTGCTGTGTATTCCCAAATTTATGGTTTGCTGTATCAGACAACACTAGTTCCTGGTGAAGAGGTCATATCACATAATGACATGGAGGCCCATGATTAAGAATTCAGTCTCGTATCTTTTAAATAATAATAATAATAATAAAATAAAATAAAAGAATTCAGTCTCTACAAAGATCCAATAACAAGCTAACAGCTCTCTCAAAAAGACAATTGTTATCTAAAGTGGTTAGTAATCCTTTCTTTCAAAGTCCTAAATATCTACATTGTGATTCACCTGCAAGGGCCTGCCAGAGACTGCAAACAGCATATCTATCTGCCACTGATGGTTTAAGTGCCGTTGGATCTGCAGAATCATATCATACAAGTGACAAGGGAGTTGCACAGCAACCTGTATCTGTTTCAGAAACTTCTTTTGTTTTAGTCTATGCTTAAATAGCAACTTTCAGATTACTTGATCATGAGCATGAGTAGCAAACACAAATGAGGAATATGTTGGCAACAAAATCCAAAAAGGCCCACTAGGTGCTGTGCCTTTTGTTTGATTATATAAAAGTCAGATGGAACAATTTTTCCTTCACCTTTGAAGGGTTATCTTGACATTCCCCAAGCCACTGGTTGCCTAGAAATGTCACTGATTCAGAAGCTCCCTGAATTTATGTCAGATTCATTTACCATCTTCTGACAAATATCTTACCAATAACCCTAAAAAGTTGCTACTTCCTGCTCTTTACACACAGTCATAATGTAAAATGGACCCGTTTTATATCATGTAGAAGGTAAAGGCCATAAAGTTCTCTGAGAAATAAATCATGATATAGTTGAGGCTGGAGAGTTGATATACCTCTGAGGTATTCCTATGAAGTTGTGTTACTTGTCTTGCCAGCTAAAAGCAGACAGCCTATGGTTGTCTTTACAAAGCGATATCAAGAAAAAGCACTTTCCAGATTAATATTTCCACACCTGGAACCAGAATATTTGTTAATTTGCTGAAGGAATAATACCACCTCAAGAACAGAAACTGAAATTGGAGTCACAATTTGGTTAACTTTCTGATAATCCACTCTCATCCTACAATATCCATCTGTTTTCTGCACAGGGAAAATTGGAGAGTTGAAGGGGGATGTTGTGGCAGTCACCATCTCTGCATCCTTGAAGTCTTTGACAATAGCAGTAATCTCTGGAATACCTCCAGTGGTGTATTTGGTCTATGACTTTTCTAGGTAGAGGGAGTTCTAGTGGTTGCACTTGGCCTTCCCTACCATAATAAACATCACTCCTTAGGTCAGCGAACCAATTCAATGATTCTGTCATTTTGGTGAATATGTTTATTGAATTATGCTTTACAGAATTGAGGAAATAATCCCAGCATGAGTTTGTGGACCAATGGACCCACTGTGAGACAGAGCTGAGCTAAACTCCTTTGATTACTTGATCTCTATTAAGCCCTATTCTTACTGGAATACAGTTATTACTGTCAGTTCCCTTCCAGTATTGAGTAATCCCTGAAATGACTGATTATTTCTTTTTCAATTCACACTCATCCTTTTGGGGAGGCCAGGGTAATGATTAAATGGATAATTTTTGGAAGTGGTCTAGGATGCTTTATCAAGGGTACCGACCTTCCCCTATATTTGATAAATTCTGGAACTATAAACGTCTCAGTTTTGAAATTTATTGTTAGGACATCACCCTCTGTTTTGGTGATTCAAGTCAGTCTTTAGCTTACTTGACTAGAAATCTTGTGCAGAAACAGGTCAAGTAAGACTGCCTGTGTATTTCACTTGTAGCGACACCATGTACAAATAACCAACACCAAACATCTCTGCAAATCAGATTATCTGACTGCAAATCAGAATATTTGACTCTATTGCCCATGACACTTACCACACCCACTTTTCTACAGTGACTAAGTGTTGTCTACTTGCCCCTGTCATGCTAGGATCAAATTATCCCCATTGCATTTAAGGATCTCAGTCCAGTGGCAAATGTCAGTACTTCAAGGATGCTGGAGCTCCCCTCACCAATTAATTTCTCACATTTATAGTGAAAAGTGTATCCTCTGGTCACTCTCAAAGAGGGTAAGCAGACTGTATATGATAAATCCTAACATCCCAAAATTTCTAAGACTTTGATAACACCATCTACATCATACAGGAGAAGTTCTGGTATTTCAAATTCACATATTGTAGGACAACTTTGATCCATGAGTCAGCAAACCAAAAATGAAAAAAGAAAAAGAAACTGTACGAGCCCTTTCTAACCTACCTTGGGTAACAGTATTGAATCCAGAATCTCAGTTTAGTGGACCAATATCAATAAATTCTATCTGCTCCAACTTATATGTCACTTCTACCATTAAACTGCAACCTCAGTAGACATTCCCACACATACTCCCCATATTTCCTGGATATAAATTGAAAAAAAATCATGCAGTTCTTTTGGAGTGTAGCCCACCTCCTGATAGAGCACACTTGATTTCTCAGTTTTCAGAGCCTGTTGGGAGTTCAGCAAAGAGGAGTGATTGATTGGGCTCTGAGGAGAATCACTAGTGTCTTGAAATAAAGTACCTCAGGTAATTCAATTACAGATTCATCCAGCAAAACAGAGTTAACCTCCTCAGATGGATGTGGAAAGACAGTTTCTCTTGACAAAAAAGTCTCAGCAAAATTTAGAAGTTCATTGCCTCCAACTTTTCAAGGATCTGCCCTTATGTCCCCATTCAAAGTTTCAGGATTCCATTCTTTCTTAAACAATGGTTGCTCTTTAACCAAAGATGTCTTGCTTAGTCAGGAATTCGTTCTCATTTAATTCAGTTATGCACTGAATGTAATTCTGGGTTTGGTTTCCCAGAACTGCTTGGAAGCTTCAGGAAATATGGGTTTCCTAAAAGGCACACATACAAACTTTTAGGTCATTTATGAGCACTTGAGCTAGGACTTTTATATCCTGGATTCATCCATTTATTTTTCTGCTTCTCTAGCACTCATAGAAGCAACCTCCCGATTTCACTATACTCATTATCTGAGAAAAATATTCTAAGGTATCATAGACATGGTCTCCCAGAGCCTTGTCTTTTATACTTACTTGATGAGGAGTATCCAATGGTGATATTTCACATAACTCTATTGACACATCATTCCATGGACACTCAGTGCCTCTGTATACTGGAAATTGAGTCATTAGTACCATAAAACCTAATCAAAATAAAGAGCCAGTTACCATAACCCTAGACCCAATTCAGGAGAATCATCCTTAAGAACCACTTCTAG
>JAQZBX010099766.1:0-11438 GCA_029593785.1 Cabassous unicinctus
ATGGAGAATAATCTAGAGCAATAGACCTGTGGGATATAATATTGGGGACTTCCACATTTGGGTAACCAGTTTTTCTAGTTCTATTCTCAAAAGCCAACCTTATGGATAAGTCATCTTCCAAACTGGAGATAAGTAAACAAAATGCTTTTAAAACACCCTGATGAATAGAATCCCTTTCTGATTTAAGGCAACATCATTCGGATCTCAAAGAGAAACTGCAGTGTGGTTTATGGCAGAGCAGAACGTGGTTACGAACTGATCTCTACTCCATGGACAGTTTGGGGCGTTTGAAACTGGGGAAATCAGCTCTAACTTCCTAAGCCTGTAAAAGGAGACGACTTCTTCTTTTTCAGAAAGTCTCTCTTTTTTTCTTTCACTGCTAAAAGATGGGATTTGAATCATTTTGCCCCCTCCCCTACCTTTCGTCTCTGTGATGAGGTCCACAGAGATCAAGAAAGACACGTCATCAGCTTTGAAACTCACAAAGCCTGTGATTCATCTAGAATTTGTTGAGCAGATGAGTCAGTGTATTGATTAACTTGAATGTAGCTACTGACACTTTTCCCTGTCATTACTAGCCGTCCAGACCCAAAATCGGTGGTGAGGTACTGTCTTATACTTTTTGATCCTCAGACTTTGTTTGCTGTGGTTTGATTAGTTTCTCTCCCACCACCCATGACTGGTTGTCTACACAGAGCTTTAAACCTAGCTATAAACAAAGACATTGATGGGCCCCATGTTTCATTATAAACTACTTGGAGACTGTTAAAAATATATACAGTCTTATATTCGTGGTGGTATGGGTTTTAACATCATTGCAGTAGGACTAGCTTAGAAAATTCATATTTGATTTAAAATAAAAGCCTTGCTTGCAATTATGAACAGCATGACCCTGGTCAATTACTTATCACACTTTTCAGGTAAACTCTCCAATCCAAATGGATTTCTCATGAAATAAACCCTTCATTCATGCATTCAGCATTTATTATTATTAACTTACGGAGACCAGCACCTGTGCCAGGAACTCTCAAGGATACAGAGGTAAACAAAATCCAGTTCCTGTCCTCAAAAAGTTTATAATATAGTAGAGGAGTTAATATTTCTGGGTTCAAAACGCCCTTGAATGTAAGACTTATGTAGCAAATGAGTGGTGCAACGAAAGTGCCAAATGATTCCAAGGAAGGATATCTTACTTTCAACTGGAGAATATATATATATTAAGAAGCAATAATGGACAGTGGGGGTATGGTCAGAAAGCAAGAAGGCATAAAATATGAGGTACATTCAGGGATTGCAACTAAGATATTTCAATAACTACCCATGCATGTCGTAGGACAGTGCTTCTCCAACATTCGTAAGAAGCACCTGAGGATCTTGTTAAGATGCAAATTCCGTTTTGGTAGGTCAGGGGTAGGGAGTGTGATTCTTGCCCTTCCAACAAGCTCCCAGGTGATGTTCATGCTCCTGGTCCATGGACCACACTTTGCGTAGCAAGATGATAGAGCACTGTACTAGGAGTCAAAAGACCAAGCTGTGCTAAAGCTCAACAGCATGATAAAGAAAATAAGGGCTACAGGATTTTTAAAGGAAGATGAGGTCAATGAGCACTGGGATGGTTAGAGGATGTTCTTTAGATGTAAATAGGCCGAGAACTAGGTTGTGAAAGAGTAGAGAACTTAGTCAAACCCGATGCAGGGTGCAGAGACTCTAGTATATAAAATATAGTGAACAAATGTGCAGGGGCACGGGAAGCGGGTGTGGCTCAATCGATAGAGCTCCCGTTTACCATATGGGAGGCCCCGGGTTCGCTTCCCAGGGCCTCCTTGTGAGGGCAGGCCAGCTGGCCCGCGCGGCGGGGTGGGCTGATGCAGCAAGACCTCACAGCAGGAAGCGGGTGTGGCTCAATCGATAGAGCCCCCGTTTACCATGTGGGAGGCCCTGGGTTCGCTTCCCGGGGCCTCCTTGTGAGGGCAGGCCGGCCCGCGCGGCGCGGTGGGCTGATGCAGCGGGACCTCACAGCAAGGGGGAGATAAGCAGACACGGAAAAGACACACAGCGAATGGACACGGCAAAAACACAAGCAGCAAGGGGGGGATAAATAAATAAATCTTTGAGAAAAAAAAATGTGCAGGGGCAGGAATGTGTGTGGTGTAGCCAGGCACTAATGCACAGGTCAGCCTGGCTGGAGTGGAGGCTTTGAGGTGGGGATGAGTGGGCTATAATACTAAAAGCATAAGATTAAGGCCAGATCATGGAGGGCCCTGATAGGCAGACTAAGTTGCTTGGACATCAGCTTGAGAACAAAAGTGTCACCCTGTCACTAAGCCACATACACACAGCAGTGGGCCTGCCTGGAGGAGGCACCTTTTGATTTTGTACTGAGCTGCCATATAGGCACCTGGCAAGAAAGGGTAGGAATATAAGTGTCTGGCTTCTTTTGGCTTCTCTAGGGTATATTTAAAAATGTTTAGTACTATCGTGTACCAGGAGGAAAGAAGAGTCAGCTAGACTTAAAATGCTGAAGAGGAGGAGGAAGGTCATACAAAAGACTGAAATTTGGAAGGTAATCATTGAAACCTCAGAAGATGATGAGATTGGCCAGGGAGGAAGTCTAGAGCAGGGGTTCTTAACGTTTTCTACAGGGTCATGAGCCCCTTTGAGAGCTGATGAAAGCAATGGACCCTTTCACCCAAATGAATGCACAGGTGCACATACAAACACAATTTGGCATAAACTTGCAGAGATTTCCTGGAACTCTCTGAAGCTTGTCCATCTATCCCTACATTTAGAAACCCGGTTTCTAAAGAGAAAAAGAAAAGAGGCGGAAGTACAAAGCCTTAGAAGAGGAAGCAGTAAAGAAAACCAAGGAGTCCTCAGAGAGGTAAGAGAAGAACCTAAATCCTTCAGTACAGGATCTCCTGAGCGAAGGGAAAAGAGAGTTTCTGGAAGGAGATGGGGAATGTCAACATTATCAAAGACTGCATGGACATAGGTCAAGAAGGAAGAGCACATTGGATCTGGCAATATGGATGATGTGCAAGAGAGAAAATTCAGGGGAGTTTAAGGTACACAAATTCTCGGAAGAAAGTTAAAGAGTAAGTAGACAATGAAGAAGTATGTTTGGGGAGAAAGGATTTTAAAAAAGGAGATGGTGGCAAAGATGGGTAAGGTTTAGAAGAATTCTGGGATGAATAGGAATAAAGTTGAGGAAGTTCAGGTCACTAAATTAGGATTTGGGGTTGTCTTAATTTAGGAGGGGGAGTGTAGAGTTGGCAGACTGAAAAAATGTTGGAACTGACCTTTGTGAAATAAGGAGTCTATGAACGATGAAATCAAGGTTTGAAATCAATATTTGATTTAATATGAAACACATGTTGCTTTTGCGCTTGCAATGGTTCTCTGTGGCAAGTGTCTCCAAAGGACTGACCATATATACCTGACATAGTTAATCACAGGATGTAACAGTTTGAGATTTTTGTGAATCCCCAAAAGAGAAAGATTGTAACTAATCTATTCTTCTGGGTGTGAGACCCTTTGATTATGTTGGATCCAGTTGAGCAGCCCTTGATTAAATTACCTGTTAAGATTAAGGCTTTGATTTGACCACGTCTGTATGGTGTGACCCAGGTTGAGTCCCCGCCGCCTTGGTGGGCCAACATAAATGGACACTTATGCAAGAAGATAGATGGGAAGAGGAGAGAACTTTGTCATTTTTGATCCTGACATGTGACAGAAAGGAGAAGGCTCAAAGAGCTAGAGCACCGGTCAGCTTACAGCTGACCTTGGGAAGAGAGCTGAGACTGATATAGAAAGCCCTGAGAGACAAGCCCTAACCAGGAGAGAGAGGACTGGAAGCCTGGAGGGAAAGGAGAGACACAGAGATCACCGACCATCTTGCTTCAACATTGACTTTGGTGAGAAAGCAACTTTGAGTTGGACTCTCTAAGGCCTTATAACTGTAAGCATTAACCCCAAATACATACCTTTTATTTAAAAGCCAACAGATTTCTGGTACTTTCCCTCAGCACTCCTTTGGCTGACTAATACACAGGGTTATCGTCTTAGGACAAAATTCTGGACATACCTGCTCCAAGCTATAACCTTCTGATTATGTTACCATAAGTGTGTTTTCTGTAAAGAGATTTCCAGTGGTTACTTTGCTCATCAAGCCAAATTCTTGATGAACTGAGTGGCAGTGTTATCTATAGAACTGATCCATTGGAGAGGCCACCATTGACAATGAAGTAAATTGAAGACTGCAACTATTGTACCCAATTCACTTAATTGAAATGACTGCACACACATGCATATGGGGCACAATTTCATATTAAATTTTGAGTGTATATCATGAGTATCAGATAGCCAATATGCAGGGCTTTGGAATGTGTAAAGCTAATTGGCATATGAGCCAATGTAAAGATAACGGTCCAATTTGGAGCATACTGAATCCAGGCAGATTTTGATGTTTTCTCTGCTTCTGGCTAAGGAGGGGTATAAAGGTCCTAAGAGAGAAGTTATGCAGACCAGGAGGAACAGAGAATGATCCAGCCTAACATGGTAAGGCACAAACCCATTTTGCATATCAAATATGAGTTTATGCATGCCAAAATTGTGAAGGCATTTGTGAAACTGATTGAAACGTTAAAAACTGCCTCTAGTGTAGGCAGTCCTAAAATCATCCATTCGCTTTTATCAGTTCTAATATATATCTCTCATGGAGGTAACATGCATAAAGCACCTAGCATGGGGCCTAGAGCACACAGTAGGTGCTCAGAGAGGGTGCTCCCCGCCCCCCACCCCGGTTCTCCTTTTTCATTGTTGATTGCTGGAAGGAAGCACTGCTGTTTTGATCACGGTGCCGTGGATCCAGCCTGAGCAAGTAAGGTTTGTACCCGTGGTAAAACTTAAATTTCATTTGAATTCATAAATAGTTGGATTTTTGAGCCTCCACATGAATTTTGTCGACATTTGTCCACATTACAAAAACGCCACGCCAGATGACACATTTTGGCACCGCATTTAATCTCCATTTGAGAGGCAGAGAATTGTAATGGGGAGTTGGCAGAGGTGTGTGTCTGCATTTCTAGCTGGTTGTAGCATTCTGGTCCTCTGTGAAGCTCTTCTCTTCTCCTGAGCTGTGAAATAAAGGCCAGGCTCCCCAGGATGCCAATATTTTACCACTGTCGATTCCCCCAGGACCCTAGACCACACTAATTAGTCATCGATGGCATTCTAACAAAATCGCCAAACTAGAGAGCTGTAAAGTGTCAGGGGCCGTCCATCAGCCACTCAGCTGGGAACATGCAATTATGCCCAGCACTGTCCCCACCAAAAACAAACCCCAAAAGAAAACATTTGCTAAATGCCTAATTGCCCTTCTGGGGTTACTCAAGGAAGAGAAGGACATAGAACCCAAGCCTTCGACAAGAAGGCCATGGACTGTGAGCCCTCGGAGGTCACAAAATGCCACGGTGCCCCTGGAGCACTCAGACAGAGAGCAGAAGCAGCATGCTCGGGGACGCGTGACTGTGCAGTCAAGCATATGGCAGGTGCAGTCTCCTCATGTGACATCTGCCTTTCTTTTTTTGGATCTCACAATCAATTGACCAGTGTTTTTGGAGGGCCTACTGTGTGCAGAGCCCCCTGCTTGTATCTGTGGTGATTGCCTGACTCGCTGGATTTGAAAGGAAAACCCAAAGGCCTTTGCTTTCATGCACCTTTCTCCAGGATTGCCTGTGTTTCTGATTAAATATTTAATGGGTGGCAATGGGGGCAAGTGCTTAATGTTTCCTGTAGTCAAAAGACAAACCTAAGGAGAGTGGAATCTTGTCATGAAAATGGTCGAATAGTCATGTTTAAATCATTTCATGTAGAATTGGATTGGTTTTGTGTGTGGAGGTAATCTCTCTGCTGAGGGTAAGCTCCATGATAGAGCATTTGAAGAGGGGGATGGGAGCTAACATTCATTGAGCTTCTGCTCTGTATCTGTGCTCGAGAAGTGACAGAACAAGGATTGTGAGCCTGTCCGCCCTCACCCACTCCTTGGATAAATACTCTCTGAGAGCCAGTGCAGTACAGGCCACACGGGTTCAAATCCCAACTCCACCACATACCAGCTGGGTGTCCTTGGGCCAGGCCCTTAACCTCTCTGTGCCTCGGTTTCTCCAACCGGAAAATGGTGATATCAGTGGTACCTACCCCACGGTTATTCCGTAGGATTAAATTTGTGAAGCATTTGGAACAGTGCCTGGCATATAATAATAGCAATCACTACGTCAGTGTTGTCGTTGCTGCTGTTGTTAGGTGAGAGGAAAGGTGAGGGAGTGGGAGGATGGGCAAGGAGCTATGTCCCTGCAGCTCCGAGGCTGGGGGCTGGGGGAGGGGAGGGTCCTGGGGTTCTGAGAACACATGTGCTTTGTGCTGCACTCTGTGGGTGCTGGTGGACTTCCAAGTCCAGCATGGCCCAGGAGCAATAGATTAGGAATGGCTAAAGATGCCAAAGCAGCTTCACAGTGTCTCTCAGCTCCAGAGGGGTGAGGCCGAGCAGCCAGACATTGTGCCATATACCTGATGGGGTGGGGGGTGCTGAGAGAGAGCCAGGGCCAATGGGGAGCAAAGGGTGTTGGAGCAATGGCAACTTGTGTGGACGCCAGCACCAGAGGACGGTGCCT
Source organism: Cabassous unicinctus (assembly GCA_029593785.1). NCBI lineage: Eukaryota > Metazoa > Chordata > Mammalia > Cingulata > Chlamyphoridae > Cabassous > Cabassous unicinctus. The sequence goes on from JAQZBX010099766.1 coordinate 6,672, forward strand.
GCTGGTGACTAGTTGCTCTTCACCCTGGAACCCCGGGGGGAATGGAGAAGGGGCCCCCTGAGCCGACTTAGATGACACATCTGCCACCTAGCAAAGTGGGGACCAGAAACTAGAGCTAGAATTCCACCCAGGTCTCTGGGCCAGAGGCCCTGCCTGATCTTCCCACTCTGGGCATTTCTAGACCTCAAATAAAGCAGGGCCAAGTTGGTGTCAATCCCATGATGGAAAGGATGCAGTGTGCCTCCTGCTGGGCCTCCTTCTCTGCCCAGATCTTGAGCAGGTTCCTTTGGTGTGCCAGAATGAACTGCCCAGCCAGGTAATCACCTCAGCACTACTAGCCTTTCAGAGCTCACCTGGCAGGGTGCCCAGGCAAAACCAGGCAGGGGCATTTCATTGCCAGGAAAGGAGCTCGATAACACTCATTCTCACAATTTTCACATGGTGTTATTTCTTCCCAGATGAAATAAATATGTCAGGCATCAGACTCTCAGTGACAAGAAATCTCCAAGAACATCTTGGATACCGTTTTTGAAAGGCGGCTTAATCCAAAGATTGGCGTGTCATTGGAACAAAGAAACCTTAAACCCTTAAGCCTCAAATTGTTTTGGCAGCTAAGGCCAGCGCTGCCTTCTAATTCAAGCAGACAGTTCCTTTAATTGATTGATATCTTTATAGACTATTTTGCCATGCTTCTGTCTCACCTTTACTGTTGTGCCTTCTCAAATGTACCTTCTCCCCACAATAAGATATAGTAAAGCAAATACAAATAGTAGCTCCGAAAGTTGATTACAAGACCTCCGAAACTGGGCAGAAGATGTTGCAAGCCAATGCACTGTGGTCAGTTGAATTCTGCACCTCAGAAAAAGAATGCTCTTAGTCTTAACCCCATTCCTGTGGGTTTGAGCCCATTGTAAAAAGGGCCTCTTGGTAGTGGTATTTTTAGGTAAGGCAGTGTGGCCTAATTGAATGAGGATGGGTCTTAAATTCAGTTTACTGGAGTCCTTTCTGAGCAGAAGAAACTCAGACAGTAAGAGAAAGCCACGGGGAGGGGCCAGAAGCCGAAAGTCAGCGGGAACCCAGAAGAGAAAGGAAAGAGCATTGCCATAGGAAAGCCAGGGAACCCAAGAATTACCCACCAGCCAGGAGGAAGCCAGCCTTCCAGCCCCTGAAACTGTGAGCTAATAAATTCCCGTTGTTTAAGCCAGCCCATTGGGTGGTATTCATCATGGCAGCCTGGAAACTAAGACACATACTGCTCGGGAAACTAAGGAAATCCCTGATAACTCGAGGCTGTGCTAACATGGAACCCGGGAAGCATTGTGCAATCATCGGAAGGCACAGCTGCATTGGGTTAGGGTTGTTTCCTGTTGAAAAAGCAGGAGGTCGAGAGCCATTATCTGAGTCGGGTTTACCTTGTTTTCATCAAGCTTCATCCAGCTATCTAAGCCGCAGAATTTCAACTTTGTAGCAGCACACATAATATATGATGAGCTTTTAGTTATAAAAATCTACCCTCCTTATGCAAAGAATATGGGATCTTATTTCCATTCTATGTTTGGAATTCTGGCTGGAGCTTATTTAAATCTTCACTGACTTACCTTTAGGCTGTATCTCATTTGAATGCTTTCATTTCCTAATGCTAATATTGCCGTTTTTCTGATGCTTTTGCTTTCACTCTGCTTCTAAGTTGAGTGGGTCGTTTTTAGACATAAATGATCATAGGCAAAAGAATGCAACACGGGGTTAAGAATCATAGGGAAATGTTATTTTGTGTTTTCTGTAGATGCTAAGACTCTCCCCACAAGTACGAAGGTCCAAGATTGAGCAGGCCCAAGTCTCTCCTTCTGAGTATGGTATAATGGTGTTAACTCCTGAATAGCCATGGGGACATTATCCTCTTTTTGAATTGGTGGCATTAATTTTTCCATTCAACCTTCTCCCAGATCGTCTCCCCCCCCTCCCCATGGACTGGTTTTATTTACCTTCTCATTTGCTGGGGATACAGACTAGCATGAAAAATGCAAAACAAAATTAGGAGCGGCAGCTAAATTAAAAGACGAAATGATCTAAGCTGAGCTAGAGTACATTTCCAAAGCCAATTAGAAATGACTTTGGGCTTTTCGGATATCTTGAGTTATCTGTACTATAATTCCTCTCCACTGTTAGGGGTTATCAAGAGTTGGCTGCAATTTCCATTTGGTGTTGAATCATGCATGTACGAGCGCAGTTAAGCCAAGAAGCATGTATATCTGCCATATGGAGCTGCTACAGAAATTACCCAGTTGACACTGAAACAGTGAAAATAAGCGGCCAGTCTTACTAGAACAGTAGAAATAATGTGAAGATAAAAGACCAGAGGATGCAAAAGTTGACCTCCATTTTCTTAACCCCCTCCCACTTCTCATTGATCTGACTATTCTTTCAAATAACAATGTCTGTTAGATATAGAGATTTGGGTGAAAATTCATTAAAAGTTGCATCCCAGAAGGCAAAGCAAGAGAGCTTTCCAGCAAGTGTACACATTTGTATCTTCGAATCGTTGGTCATGGTTAACTAAGCAAACCTTGTTTGTAGCTTGTGGAACCTAGCAAACCATTCTTCAGATATCTGTGTAAACTTCAAAGGCCTTTCCTCAGAGTCTTTAAAAATTTTTTATCATGCTAACATACATACAACACAAGATTTCCCGTTTCAGCCACTTTCATGTGTATAATCCAGTGATATTTATTACAGTCACAATATTGTGCTCCCATCACCACCATCCATTACCAAAGCATTCTCATCACCCCAAACAGAAACTCTGTGCCCATTCAGGAAGAACTCCCCATTCTCCACCCCCGCCCCCAGCCCCTGGTAACCTGTAATCTACTTTCTGTCGAACCCTTTTTGTAAAATAGAAAAGTGAACCTGTGGATTTGAGAAAAAATACTGAAAAATAAGTAGTTGCTTTGTACTGTCCAAGTAACTCATTAATCTTAAAAAGTATTTTTCTTGGAAACTGAGAGTCACATTTTGTAAAATTATACAGACTTAAAACCCACAAGGTCATGTTCATCCTAGAGAAACTTGGAAATTGACATTGGTTCTAAATGCTGGGTAAATTCACTCTTTCTTCTTTACCCTGGGTCTATTTTGCCAATTCATGAGAAACATTCTCAGTAGAGTGCGGTCGGCTTCGTGCTGGTGGAGGAGGGTAAAGAAGGAAGTCTAACCATGAGTCCATTTTTTTCTGTCTTGTTTTCATATGACTTTACATGGCTACATGACTAAAATATCAGGGTTTTATTTTGTATTATCCATTGATCTTTCGTTTATAGATAAATAGTGTCATGAATGTGCTGCTGGTAAATTAGCTCTTGTTTTTGATCATCCTGCAAAGGGACTGTCCAGTTTACATCAAACTGGAAAATAAAAAGGAAGCCAACACAGGAATGAGAAAATGTCCTCTTCACTGACAGGAACAGTGGGCCCAGACATTTGTTGCGGGGTTAACTCCTTTGAAATATTGTTCCCAGATGGATTATAGGTTTGAGACTTCAAGTTTATTTAGCACAACAGGGAGAGTAAACTAGTCAGGTACACATCCTTTCAGACACCGGAACCACGAGGTGGTCTCGGAAAGAGCCTGATAAAGTGGAGGAAGATTCCAAAAACCTTTCCGTCAAGCCCTGCTCTTTCACTAAGACGCCAGGGGACTTTGGACAAGTCGTTTCCTCTCTCTGAGCCTGTTTCTTACGAGGATCAAATGAAAAAGTTTTGCAAACTGTAAAATGCTAGAGAATTGTACTGGATTCCTATTATTGAAAAGTGGTATTCCTCGTCTCCTAGGAGAACAAAGGCACTGCTGGTTGTTTATCTTTGTCATGTGTAATATATGATTTGCTGTTGTTTAATAAATATAGAATGTTTATATTCTACTAGGATGCCAGCTGGCAGAGTTTGCACCGAAGTCAAAACAGATAAATAAGGAGATAGATCGTATTAGAAGGAGCAGTGTGAACATTCTTAAGTGCTATATGTTAATGGTTATGCCTAAATCAGTTTCCTTACCAGATATTTCAGTTCAGAATGTATGATAAGTGGTTTGGTCTCTCTGAGCTTCTAAATGCTATTTGGATACACTGTTGTTCCCCAATCCAAATTCCCTAGTTTTGAAAACCTACAGGCCATTAACAGCCTTTACAATTCAGTGCCTAGACTATACAGAAGATTCTCTGGGTATTATCAGTATGTGACACTCAAGAAGGAACCAAGTCATTTTCTGTACTCATTTTTTTTCAGTGACACAATGTCATAGTGACATTCTCCTTTTAATCATTCAGGTCAGAAAATGTCACTGTCTCTAAGCACTGAATGAGCAGCGGAGCACCCCAGTTATACAGGCTGTGTCTCCACACTTCCATTGGACACCTCACGCCATCTTTCCAATCACCCCTGCCTGTGGATGTGGCTTTGGACCCCTTTAAGCCACATTAGGCATACGTACAATAAAATGCTCAGAACAAGAACATCTTTGAACCTCCCTATGGTGGGTATATTAAGTAGTCTTAAAGCAGTAGCAACAATTGCTGTTATTTAGGAAGCACTCCTTGAGGAAGTAACCCTGGATGTCTTTTCTAGAACTCCTAGTGGAAATTATTTTGGAACCTATGGCAGACATTGTTAGTTGGAAAATCCAACAGCCAATTCCAACTCCCTTCTCCATTGCTGCGTAAAGATGCCGGAAAGCTGGATAATTGTGGCTAGGTGTTGCCCTGTGACCCAGCA
>JAQZBX010099767.1:0-11438 GCA_029593785.1 Cabassous unicinctus
TAGAGAAGAAATGATTTAAAATGTACATTAATTTTGTTTAAGTATAAACATTTGGGCTGAGAAATTGATTAAATTGTTTAGCTAAACCTGAAGTGTTTTCTAATAGATTTTACATTTTCTTTGTAAAATTGATTTCAGCACTACTCAAGGGAGCATTTTCAAACTCAATTTTCCTGAAATATCTAAGATGTTGCTAGCCTCTAGTCCTTACTTTAGTCCCTGTATATTGCCCGAAACTTTTTTTGTGCAATTACTTAATCTCGCTGACTCAATGTATCTTGCTTGCACTGGCTCAACTTCTTTTGTCTGAGATGTCTTATGCTGTATTTAGTCTCGAAGACTCATCTCGCAGGCTCAACAGGATTTTGTGCGATACTTAATCTCACAGACTCAATGTATTTTGCTCACTGTAGCTCAACCTCTTTTGTCTGAGATATCTTATACTATATTTAGTCTCTGCTTTACTTTTTGCTTTAGTCTCTGCTTCATTCAGGTCTGGTAATGGGGAGAGAATCCCAACTTTTCCCACCCTGAAGGCCACCATAAAACTTTGGCAGGATGTCCTGCCAGTCAGAGAAGGGGTTTGAGGCTCTCTTCTCATTCCCAAGATCCTGGATGGACCCACAATTGAGTGGGACCACTTACTAAGAATCAAATTTTGAAGAAAGAGAGTTGGACTAGAGGTAACAGTAATTATCTACATACGCTCGACTATGATTAGCTCCAAGAATAAGCTCCCATTTTTGGGTACAATCTAAGTTTATCTGGCTCCTTGTCTCTTCCTTCAACTCCCCCTTATTTTTTAATTGTAATAGCATTATGTATGTAGTAGCAGAGTGCTGGTGCATTAAATGGTTAAGTTGTCGCGATCTTCTGCAGACTAAACAATATAGAAAATATAATATTAAGACAATTATACATATGAACATAACAGATCCTGACAGACTATAACCATTGTGTAGGATGCAACTCTTCTAACCTGTTCATGAGCCCTTTCAAAATATGTTCCCCAGTTATAACTTGTAATTGTTTTTCAAATGTTTGATGTATCTTTTGTAGCAAGCATAGAATTTCCTTAGTTAAATTATCATGATTTAAAAGATGTTTTTTCACAGAGTCCCAAGGAAATTCAGTTGCATTGTAAAACACAGGAGTAATACAATAAGATGTTTGATTCCAATCACATTTCAATTTCATTTGTAATTTCATAGCTTGAATCTGATCTCCTAACAAAATAACAGTTTGTCTTAAATCCGCTAATTCCTCATGTATTTCTGAATCTATTTGTTTTTGAGTTCCCCATAATTGTTGTGAATTTTGTTGCCATGTTCGCACAAAGTCAGCAGTTTGAGCTCCTTGTTGAAGGGCTATACCTGCAGTAGCTGCTGTTGTTGTTGCTACTATAATACCCATAATTAAAGCTGTTAGCATTCCAACTAATCTTCTTGCCCTTTTCAACAATCTTTTGGAGATAGAAGTCAATATCCCCATAACTGGGGTCTCTTGCCATTCTCGATTCATCTGTACTGGCAACCACACTCCAATTATTCCTCTTAAGACATAAAGACTAGAAGTATTTGGGAAACTAATAGATTTGTTATGACAAATATATAAAGAGCATTTGTTTAAACATTCTATGGCCCCATAACTATTATTTCAAACAATATTACCCAATAACAAAACATAAGGAAGACGTACACAATCCCTAACCCATTCAGTATTACTATGAGTAAGGGTAAAAGTATAATTAGTACTTATGTTAGAAATGCGGCCCCACCAAGAACTAACAGTGCAGAAGGCCCAGGTTAATTTCCATAGATGCAGCTGAGGGGGATGACCCACCCTGAAAGGGTTAGGTGGTGTAAAGCCTCCCCCATGCCAAATAATGTTATTATTTGCATGTGTACTTATGCTTTGCTTCTCCTTACGCCATTTCAAATCGAACGGCCGGCCCTTTTCATGCACAGAGCCTACAGGACTCCAATCATTGATTGGATAAGCCATAGGAATTATTATGTAACACTCGTGGTTCTGAGCCATAAAATGCAGTCCATGGAAATACAGGACCGTTAGAGTACACATAAGGAATCTGGCACGTGGGAATCCCCACAGGAATTGGAATTTTATTCTGAGAAATATAGCCTCTAAATCTTGTGCTGCAAGTGCATAAATAGAGTGGTGATTATGAGTAACATTTTTTCAAATACTTAACCATAATTGATAATGCATTTTCAACCAATGATCTCCCTCTCCAAAACATATGTGTATGTCTTCCACTCCTGTAGAGTAATTATCAATCAATTGCCCTTCCTCCTCAGGCTTTAAAGGTCCACGGGTGTCAAATGGCCCAATAAATTGGACAGTTAGATTATTATAAACCATAATTGGAGGATGTTTCCAGGGCATCCCTCTTAATAAGGGTGGATTAGGTATATAGGCCCAATATGTATAATTATCATCGCTATGACTACAACTTACCTGTATAGTAGTAATAATTAGCATAACCAAAAACAAAGTTTCAGAATTGAGATATATTCTTGGTTTTAGTCGCCCCCACAATGGTATCATGATCTTTTCAGTTTTTTTAATAGGGAACATGATGGTACTTTGAGTTTTGTTTCTTTTCAATACATGTCTCACCTCATTTATTTCCTCATTCATGGACTGGTGAGGATTCATGACTTAACTTTATTCTTTTTTCTGGAACCCACACTTTTGCTGGACCTGTAGAAATATAAGCAAAACCATGGCCCCAATGGATAACAGTTGCCGGTTCCCATTGATTAGTTTCTAAGTTTAAGTACAAAATAGGCTGTTCTAATGCTTGTAATTTCTACCCTGGCCAGTGTTTACTCATAGGTGTGCAACCATTTGCATCCTCATTCAAAAAATTGAGTGTGTATAAGGCTTTCATAAGTTTTCACTTGGGGGTATCCACATATTCTCCTCCTCGCTGTTTTTCAAGCATAGCCTTCAGGGTTCTATTTTTAAGTTCAATAATAGCTTGACCTGTGCTATTAAAAGGAATACATGTTACATGAGTAATATTATAGCCTTGAAAGAATGTTCTACATTTGAGAGAAAGAGATGCAGGAGCATTATCTGTTTTAATGATATTTGTAACTCCCATGTGAGCAAAGACTTCCAGTAAATGAGTAAAACACTATCACCATTTTCAGTAGGGAGGGCTGTAGCTCAAGATAGAGAAGAATAAGTATCTACAGAATGATGAATATGGTTTAATTTACCAAATTGAGGAAAAATAGTAACATCCATTTGCCAAATATGATTAATAGTATCTCCATGAGGGTTTACTCCAGGAGGCAAGGAAGGAGAATGAATGGTTTGACATTGGGCACAATTTCGAACAATCATTCGAGCTTGCATTCAAGTAATAGAATGGGAATGCTTCAAGCATCTCACATTGGTGCTAAATTGATTATGTTCCAATTGTGCAGATTGAACAGTTCTGATGTGCGAATCAATGCTTCAATTACCTGCAGTAAGAGGGCCAGGTAACGTAGTGTGTGCTTGTATGTGAGAGATAAAGAGAGGATACTGTCTTTGCCATATTAAGTTTTGCAGCTGATGAAATAAAGTATGCAATTCTGATTCTGATAAAGGAATATGAACCATTTCGAAATATTTCACTACAGTAAAACCATATTGTTAATCTGTGACAATATTAAGAGCAATTTGTTGATCAGTTAATAACAATACGATTGCAAATAATTCTGCCTTTTGCACTGATATAAATGGTCTTTGAACAGACTTAGCAGATTGTTGGGACCAATAACCAACTACCCCATATTTATTGGCATCAGTAAAATATGTTTACCCTTCTGGAATTGGGGAATCAACGACCTTTTTTGGTAATATCCAATTTTGTAATTTCAGAAATTGGAAAATTTAATTTTAGGAAAATGATTCTCTAATACACCAAAATAGTCATTGGTAGCTATCTGCCAAGATTCATTTAACAAAATAGCTTGATCTATCTCTTTTATTGAAAGAGGTAAAATTATTTCTCGCGGTTCCATTCCACATAGTTGTCACATACGTAAACGGCCTTTTATTATGATTTGTGCCATTTTATTTATATGTTTCCAATAATTTTGACTGTTTATTAGGTAAAAAATATCCATTCAATAATATGATTAGCCTGTGTTAAAATTCTGGTGGGGGAATAAAGAGTGTGAATAACTAATAAACACGATTGCTCAAAAGAATCAATATGTTGCAATTGTGCTTCTTGAATAATATTTTCAATTATAATTAACTCCTGCAAAGCCTCAGGAGTTAAAGTACGATAACCATTTAATTGAGAATCACCCTCTAATGTTTTAAATAAATGTTGAAGCATATAATTAGGAATACCACAGCTAGATAGAAGCCAATTAATGTCTCCTAACAATTTTTGAAAGTCGTTTAAAGTTTGTAAAGTATCCTTTCTTATTTCTACCTTTTGCAATCAAATAGTTTGTTCATCTAATTGAAAACCCAAATACTTCCAGTGAGTAGAAAATTGCATTTTTTCAGGGGTGATAACAAGGCCATATGCTTTACAATATTTTTGTACGTCCATAAAAATTAGCTGTAATTGTTGCTCATTTTCATGTGCTAGCAAAATATCATCCTTATAATAATAACATAGTAACGATGGATTTTTTTTTAAGTTTATCAAGCGGTTGTTGTACAAAATGTTGACATAATGTGGGACTATTTAACATACCCTGTGGCAATACCTTCCATTGATACCATTGAGTAGGTGATGCATTATTAAACTCAGGCACAGTAAATGCAAATTTTTCACAATCAGATGGCTGTAAATGGATGGTATAAAAACAGTCTTTTAAATCTATAACTATTAAAGGCCAATTTTTAGGTGTTAATGTGGGGTTATGTAATCCTGACTGAAGTGCACCCATAGGCTGAACTATTTCATTGCTTTTACTTAAATCAGTAAGCATTCTCCATTTCCCTGATTTTTTCTTGAAAGCAAAAACCGGAGAATTCCAAGGACTGGTAGCATGTTCAATATGCCCTAACTGTAGCTGCTCTGCAACGAGTTGATGTAATGCTTCAATCTTTTCTTTAGTTAAGGGCCACTGTTCTACCCATATTGGTTTATTAGTTTTCCATTTTAATGGCAGAGCATAATGACGAACAGTGACCCCTATTCTAAATCCTGTAAGCTTGTATAGCCTAGTCCCCTATGATCACCAAGTTGTCTTTGAATTGCTTTATTGTCATTCTTTGTCTCTAAAAGTGGGTTAAATCCCATGTTTAATAGCATCTGCTTAGTGGGAGTGGAAATAGTTGGAATAGTTAAAGTAGTTCCCCATTACGGCAATAAATCACATCCCCAGAGGATAAGAGAACTGGGAGTGGTATAGGGTTGGATTTTCACCTCTTGTCCATCAGGGCCATAACACTGAATAGGAGCAGAAGCTTGGTCAATCTCATTTAACGTGCCAAGTCTTACAAAAGTTGCTCTCACAGTATGCTGCAGCCATTCTGCTGGCCATTGCGCAGGAGCAATGATGGAAACATCGGCTCCTGTGCCCACTAGTCCAGAAATGGTAATACCATCTTCAAAAACAACCTGAATAGTGGGTTGATTTTGCTTAATGAAAGTTTGCCAAAAAACGTGATGGTTGGTACTTCCAAAGCCACCTGTCCTTTTTTCTGATAAAGCCTTACCCTGCTGATAGGGTAAAAGTAATATCTGAGCGATGTGCTCCCCAGGTGCAAAAGTATGAGGTTGAGACACAGACATCATAATATAAATTTGACCTTCATAATCAGCATCTATAATTCCCAAATGTACTTGCATCCCTTTCATAATCAAACTACTCCATCCAATAACCAACCCCAAGGTCCCTGATGGCAAAGGGCCATAAATATTTGTAGGAATTTGAACAATGCCTTGTGATGGAAGTATAGTAAATTTATAGGGGTTAGGTATATCCAATGTAGCACTATCCTGTGTAGCATCAAATAAATCTTGCACTTTCATTCCTCCGCTCGGGAATTGAGTGCCTGAAGTTCCTGACAGGAGCTGACTGGATATTGATGAAACACAGGTCAGAAAGTGCCCATTTTTGGTTTGGGGCCCTGGGCAGGACCCGTCATTCTATTTCCTGAATTTCTCTCAGAAATGATATTACCAAATTTATTTTTAAGGGAAAGGCATTCACTGCTCCAATGCCTACTCTTGCCACAACGTCTACATACCCCTGGTGGAGTAGCAGAAGATTGACCTCTATTTTTTATGGGATTACTCTTCCTTTGCTGATGGCAATCCCACTGATAATGACCTGTCTTTCAACATTCATAACATTTAACAGCGGGTTGTCTAGCCTGAGTCATTTGCAAAAAATTGAAGCTAATAAATTTGCATTAAAGGTACCAGAGCCCACATCACGGCATACACGTATGTAGTCTTCAATAGTACCTCCCTTCTGTTTTATTGGTAATAATGCTTTTTGACAGTCAGCATTAGCATTCTCAAATCCCAACGTAAGCAGCAAAACAGACTGAGCTTCTGCATGAACAACCGCCTTGTGAATAGCATCATGAAGACGAGCCAAAAAAATCAGTATATGGTTCATTTGTGCCTTACATTATTTTTGTAAAAGCCTTATCAACTTCACCAGAGGAAGATAATTTATACCAAGCCCATAAGCAAATATCTTTTATTTGATCTCTAGCAGAATTTCCCACTTGGGCTTGAGAACACAAAGGAACAGCTGTACCGGTCCCAGTTCATTCATCAAAGGTAGCTCCAGGCAGATTCCGTGATTCATTTGCACAGGCTATCCGTTCCGCCTCATCCCTCCACCAAGATTTAAACTGTAAATATTGACCAGCTTCTAATACAGTTCTAGCCAAAGTTTCCCAATCAATTGGTATTAGCAAATTTTCATTAGCATACGAACCCAAAAGACCCTGCACATAAGGTGAATTTGTACCATAATTTGAAATGGAAGTTTTAAGAATTTTATAAAATTGAAATTCAATAGGGTCATGGATAACATTAACACCACCTTGAGGATATTGAGGATTTGGAGGGAAAGGTTGTCTGGTAGTAGAAAACAACAAGGCATCAGGGGAAACATTACTAGAAGGGAATACTGGAGTCTCATTCAAATATGCATCAACAGGAAATTTAAAACAATTACGGTGTGTTTTATACTGAAAATCAGCAGGGGAAGTATCCTTGGGAGGAGAAACATTAGCAGAGACAGGAAAGTCATTAATCTGACATTGAGCTTGAAATAAATTGTCCAACATAGCTGAAATTTTTTTCATTTCCAAAATTATGGAGGAAATCCCACTATTCTTATCTTCTTCAAGAGATGACAAAAAGGGGGCTAAGGAAGGATATTCAGGAGGCGGTGATACAGGCCACTCTTCAACCTCCTTGGAAAATATCTCCTGAGAGGAATTCTCTGGAGACTCTACAGGGATTGAAGAGGTAGACACATCAATTTTAAGAGGGCCGGCACCCTGCGGTAAATCTTCATCGCTCTGAAAACTTCATATAGCCAAAGCAATTTGCTGATAAGCCACCCATACATCAGCCGAAACAAGTTTCCACGTTGGTGAGCTCGTCTAAGAGCCTTTCCCACATTCTGCCAGACTTTAGGATTTAATTGGTTTCATTCTGAAGGAGAAAACCACTGACAATGCTGCTGTATCAAACATAACAGCTCTCATATGATATGTTCCTTAGTCCTCACCCCTGAACTATGAAGAAGAGATTTCAAAATTTCTGCATACTCATCAATCTGAGATGGGGAATTACCCATGATCTCTGCTTCTCCCGACAGCTTTGTGTACCAACTGTGCAGCACTTAAACACCCGTTCAGTTAACTCACCCAGAGTCCCTGTTCGGTCCCCACGTTGGGCGCCATATCTTCTTGTCAGGGTGCGGCACAAAATAAGAGCGAGACAAGTTGATGCATATGAAGCAGAGGGCTGCAGCTCACTCAGGCAAAAAAGCCCCATGATCACTGTGACCCTTTCTTTTATTCAGCTTATAACAGTGCATGAATTTGCACCCCCATCATGCTTTCCCATGGTGTTTCTCTTACTACAGCAAGAACACTGCCTTCTCTGGCAGTCTAACAAGGGGCATATCTATAAACATTGTCTCTAGCCCTAAATGCCTTAGTCTATCTAATATCTCAGCTTGGTGCATGAGAGCACTACCTGTTTGTGAGTTCCCAGACAATCTTTCTTGGGAATTCAGACAATAACATCTGTGTGGTGAGTTCATTTCACTCTGCCTCCTCCCACTGATATCTGCAGTATGAAGTCTCCTGGAGACATTCACTAATGTGTCTCTGCCAGCAAGCATGCTTTTTGAATGCTTAACCCTTTATGCTCTGACTCTCAGCATCTTCTCTAACCATAGATTATGTCCATATGGGAGATAGCTTGCAACCTACCCTTCTCCCTATCTCCCTTGTTAGCCTATCTTTCAGAGAATGGTTCTCAGAAACTGCTAACTTTCCGCAATTCAAATCAATGTGGCCATAAACTGTTCATCCTTCAGTGCCTGGCTTGGTTCACTCAACATAAGGTCTTCAAGATTCATCCATGTTATTCTATGTGTTAGCACTTTACTCCTTCTAACAGCTGAGTAATATTCCATTGTAGGTATGTACCACATTTTGCTTATCCATTCATCTGTTGATGGGCACAGGGGCTGATTCCAACTTTTGGCAATTGTGAACAATGCCGCTATGAACATTGGTGTGCATATATCTGTTCGTGTCCTTGCTTTCAATTCTTCTGGGTATAAACCCAGGAGTGGAATTGATGGATCATATGGAAGATCTATTTTTAGTTTTCTGAGGAAAGCCAAACTGTCATCCACAGTGGCTAGACCATTCCACAATCCCACAGGCAGTGGATGAAGCTTCCTATTCCTCCACATCCTCTCCAACACTAATATTCTGCTGTTTTTAAATAGCTGCCATTCTGATGGGTTTAAGATGGTATCTCATTGTGGTTTTGATTTGAATTTCCCTAATAGCTAGCGATGTCGAGGATTTTTCATGTGCTTTTTAGCCATTTGTATTTCATTCTTGGAGAAGTGTATTTTCAGGGCACTTGACTATTTTTAAATGGGTTGCTGGTCTTTTTATTTTTGAGGTGTAAGATTTCTTTATATATGCAGGATATTAGGCTCCTATCAGATATATGATTGCCAAATATTTTCTTCCATTGTGTAGGCTGCTTTTTATTTTCTTAATAACATCCTTTGAGATGAAGAAGTTTTTAATTTTGATGAAATCCCATTTATCTATTTTTCTCTTGCTGCTCATGCTTTGGCTGTGAAGTTCATGAAACCAATTCCTATTACAAGTTCCTGTAGATGCTTCCTTACATTATCTTCCAATGTCTTCATGGTTTTGAATCTTATAATTATATCTTTGATCCATCTGGATTTGATTTTTGTATAAGGTGTGAGATGGTATTCTTCTTTCATTCTTTTGGATATGGATATATAGTTCTACAAGCACCACTTGTTTAAGAGGCCATTCTCTCCCAACTGAGTGGGCTTGGTGGCCTTGTCGAATATCAGATGATTGTACATGCGAGGATCTATATCAGAACTCTGAATTCAGTTCCATTGGTCAATAGGTCCATCCTTGTGCCAATACCATGCGGTTCTGATCACTGTAGCTTTGTAGTATGTTTTAAAGTCAGGTAATGTGATATCTCCAACTTCATTTTTCTTTTTCAATGTGTCTTTGGCATTCAGGACTTCTTACCTCTCCAAATATATTTTGTGGTTAGGTTTTCCAGTTTCTTAAAAAATACAGTTTTGATTTTTATTGGTATTGCTTTAAATCTGTAGATTAGTTTGGGTAGGATAGACATCTTGATGATGTTTACTCTTCCTATCCATGATCAGGGAATATTTTTCCATTTATTTAAGTCTTCTTTGATTTCCTTTAACAGTGTTGTGTAGTTTTCTGTATATAAGTCCTTTACATCTTTAGTTAAATTTATTCCTATGTATTTGATTCTTTTAGTTACTATTGTAAATGATATTTTTTCTTGATTTCCTCCTCAGATTGCTCATTATTAGTGTACAGAAATGCTACTGATTTTTGAGCATTGATCTAGAAGCCTGCAACATTACTGAAGTCATTTATATGTTCTGGAAGCTTTTTTGTAGATTTCTCAGAGCTTTCTATGTACAGGATCATGTCTTCCTCAAATAATGAAATTTTCACTTCTTCCTTTCCAATCTGCATGATTTTATGTCCTTTTCTTGCCTCAGTGATCGGGAAAGTACTTCTAAGACAATGTTAAATAGGAGTGGTGATAGAGGGCATCCTTGTCTTCTTCCTGATCCCAGAGGGAAGGCTTTTAGGATTTCATCATTGAAAATGATGTTGGCTTTGGGTTTTTCATATATACCCTTTATCATATTTAGAAAGTTTCCTTCTATTCCTATCTTTTGTAGTATTTTTATCAGGAAAGAGTGCTGTATTTTGTCAAATGTTTTTTCTGCATCAATAGAGATGGTCATGTGACTTTTTTCTTTCATTCTGTTTATGTGGTGCATTACATTGTTTGATTTTCTTACATTGAACAATCTTTGCATACCCGGGATGAAACCCAGTTGCTCATGGTGCATAATCCTTTTGGTATGTTGTTGAATGCGATTATCAAATATTTTGTTGAGGATTTTAGCATCTAGTTTCATTAGAGAAATTGGTCTGTAATTTTCTTTCTTGTGGTATCTTTGTTTGGTTTTGGTATTAGGGTAATGTTAGCATCGTAGAATGAGTTAGGCAATATTCCTTCTACTTTGATTTTTTGAAAGAGCTTAAGTAGAATTGGTGTTAGCTCTTTCCAGAATGTTTCGTAGAATTCAGCTGTGAAGCTTTCTGGTCCCAGGCTCTTCTTAGTTGGGAGGTTTTTGATGACTGAGTCTATCTCTTTACTTGTAATTGGACTGTTGAGTTCATCAATTTCTTCTTTCATCAATGTAGGCTGTTTGTGACTTTCTAGAAACTTGTCCATTTCCCTAAATTAACATTCTTGTTGGCATATAATTTTTCAAAGTATTCTCTTATGATACTCTTTATTTCTGTGGGATCAGTAGTGATATCCCCTTGCTCATTCCTTATTTTTTGTATTTGAATCTGTTCTCTCTTTTTCTTTGTTAGTCTGGCTAAGGGTTTGTCAATTTTATTGGTATTATCGAAGAACCAGCTTATGGTTATGTTTCTTGTTTCTAGTGCTTTCTTATTCTCTATTTCATTTAGTTCTGCTCAAATCTTTGTTATTTCCTTCTTTCTACTTCCTTTTGGAATAGTTTGTTGTTGTTTTTCCAATTGCTCCAAGTGTGCAGTTACGTCTTCAATTTTAGCTCTTTCTTCTTTTTTAATATATGAATTTATGGCTA
>JAQZBX010099768.1:0-11438 GCA_029593785.1 Cabassous unicinctus
CAGGATTTAATGACGTTAAGCACAATAATGATGGTACTTGGTATTAAAATGACGCCGTCCTCCACAGGCTTCAGGGAGCTACTTCAATTGCATATCCGCAATTAACAACAAATGAGACGGCAATACAATCTGCATTTTGGAGGGCAGAGGTGAGGGTAGGGGGTAGTCTGCTTTACAAAGTCTGTTTCCCCGAACCTTTATAGTCTTGTCCCCTTGTATTTCACCTTGGGAGTGTTTCTTCCCTTCATAGATAAGAAGCGAAATTCAATCAAGTTCAATTAAATTCCGGCTTTCGAAACCTTCAGGTTTTAGGTAATGGTCAGTTTCCTCTACCCCTCTCCTACCTGGTTCCTTCTAATCTCACCTTTCCTGTGGGTGTCCCCACCCTCAGCCCGGCACTGCAGCCGCTGAAGGCGGAAGACGCCGGGAGGTCCTGGGCGGGACTGCGAGGACAAGGCGCCAAGGTATGGGCCCTCGCAACCCACGGAGGCGGGTCGTGCTCTCCACCGAATCCCTGGCAATCTTTACAGGGCTGTATTTTCAAAATCTTAACTCTCCAATCGAGGTTATACTGGGAAAGCACATTTCTGTCCTGAGGAGGCCCAGGTGGGCTCGAGTCGGCTCTCCAAGCTGGGGCCGCCCTCTGGGACCCACTCACAGGCCTGCAGGCTAAGCAGGGCGAGATGAGACCTTCTTCCAGGTTGCCCTCTCGCCCTCGGGTCTGGTCCGGCCAGATCGGAACTCAAGACCTCCTCCGAGCTGCCGCTTGCCTCACTGGGCCTCGTGCTCAGGCCTCGGGGACGCCGGACCGAGCTCTGCTGCGGGCGGTGCCAGGGCACTAAGGGCCACGGGAAGGTCCGAGGCGCCGCCGCGAACTTGCGCGCCTGAGGGTGAGCGCAGCCAGCAGGGAGGGGAGCGCGCCTCCCCGGGTCCCACACCCGGCGCTGAAACTCCCCTTTCGCGGCCCTGAAACCCGGCCTCTCGGTCAGCCGCGGGCCTGAGCGCCAGTCGCCGGGTAATCTCACTGTCCGAGTTCACGCTACAGGCCGGCTTGGAGGGGGGCGGGGGAGGGTGTCAGGGGGCGGCCCGGCAGGACGACGAATCCTCCCGCCTTCATCGAAACCGCCCGCCTGCGGACATGCGAGCTCCCTGCGCGGGAGGGAGCGAGGCCGCGAGGGCGGAACAGGACCGCGAACTGGGCCCACAAGGTCGGGGTGGAGGGCCCAGGCGGTAAAAGCGGACCTGCAGGGGCCCGCAGCCGCTCGCTTTCTGTCTCCGGTGAGGAAGCGCTACAGACGGCTGGGAAGGAGACCATTCCTCCCCGCTGCGAAGGGCGAGGCCACCTGTGCCCTGGGCTGACGTGGAGCGCATAAGGGGCCAGCTGGGCCTGCCTTGGGCCCCGAGGGATCCTCCCAGTAAAGCCATGGCTTCGACTAGTGGTTCTCGGAGAGTTGTGCTTTGGGTGTTCGGCCCTCGCCTGGGGGTCTCTGCCCTGAGCTGAGGTTTTCAGGGGCAATGTGTACATACGCATTTACCCTCAGCAGACCCCCTTTCTCCTACCGCCTATATTTCGGTTTTTAACCAACTGCCCTTTTTTCCTTTTCGGACCCAGAGCATCACTACGTTGCCCTGGAGACTAGAGGCCGGTTCCGAAGTAGGGAAATGGTCTCTTCCGCGTCCCTGAAAGCCCCAACTTGCCAGGCAGCCCATTCCGGTTAACTGCAGGGCAGGAGCCGTGGTCATGTGCCCTCCACCACTTAATCAGAAGCGGGAGCGCCGGCCGCCAGCCGAAACGCGCACACATGTTAGAACCCGCATCCCACACCCGGTGGGAACCTTGCTGTCGTTACCCGGACAAAGCTGTAACCCAAAACCAGGCGTGCCAGTGTTAGGTGGCGGTTTGTTGCATATAGAGACGTGTTTTAATCATGCAAAAGAAAAATACAAAGGAGTTGGGGAAACAGGCGCATCCCACGCAAAGAAAAGCTTAAGTCGCAGAAAACAAGAAAAAGGAAGACGTGGGGTAGGGCTCAGCCCTGACCTCGGCCTGCTGCATCCTCCGTCCCTTCGAAACCTTTACGAAGGGCAGATATGCTTCTCCCTTTAGTGCCACTAAAGGGTCCCAAACCCCATCACTTATCAACATGTCCAATTCTGCGACCAGTGCCTCTGCCTTTCTTTTCGCAACTGCCAGCGCCCAGCCAGCGCAGCGTGCCCTGATAAAACCAGATCTCCCTAGGCACCCCAGTTCCTTAGGTTAGCGCGATTCAGAAGACTTTCTGGGACTTTCTCCTGGGGGTGGGAGGAGCAAAACGCCAAACAAAACCCACTCCGATGGTTTTCGGTATTAGGCTCGGAAGCTCCAGAGATTATAGGATTTGTCTCGGACAGAATTAATACTACACCGTGAACCCGTATTGCTCCGGTATATTGAGACACATTGTAAAGGATTGCTTGGAGCATCTATTCCAAACTGCCTGTTAATAACAACACGAGGTTTTAAAATAAGTGGAGTATTTTTTTTTTTTTTCTGATGGTGGTGGGGTTGATTAAAATGAATTCTAGGCACTATTTGTAAAGGGCTTCGTGGAAGCAAGTTCGAACATAACGAACGGAATCCGGGAGCCGGAGGAAGCTTCTGCAGGCAGACGTGGCGCTAGAAGAGAAGGAAGCAGGCATGCGTCGCAAAGGCCCTCTACATAGCAGCAATCCCCACCAAGGGAGGCGCCCCTAGTTATAAAGAGAATCAGCCAGACTTCCTCTCTTGCAAGCAGTGTATTTTCTATTTTAAAACCAACGTGCTGTCGACTGCAAACAAACAATAAGCAAATTCAAATAAAGGAGCCCTACCAAGCCCAACTCATTTGGTCAAAGCTAACTAGCTGCTGGTGCCAGGGCGGCCAGGCTATCAGGAGGGGGAAGGGTCGGCTTCGAATTTTGTTTTTCTCCTAGAGGGAAAGTCGAACAGCGTGAGGTCTATGACTCACTTTTATTCTTTAATCTCCTCCACCCATTACCTTCATTTCTTAGTGGTAATGGTGTTAGGGAAAAAAAGGGAGGGAGGGAGGGAGGGAAAGAAAAAAGAGAAAAGAAAAGAGAATCCCACAGCAAATAATAATGCTAAGTGGCCGAAGTTTGCATTGACTTCTGTTTCAGCATCACAAGGGAAAAAAATGTGCCCAAGAAACAGATGGAATCCTCTGCCACCCCTCTAGTTCCCTACCTTAAATTTGCCTACTGTGGGGATGGAAAGGGGACCATTTGGATTAAAGATCTGTCTATTTGACATCCCTAGGAAACATTTCCAGCTGAGGGCTTCTTTAAAAATAAGATACCAGTTGCTAGCAGTCTAGGACTGATGATTGCTTCCCAATCCTCACCCTCACCCCCTTGACTGCCTATGAAGGAACGAGCAAATCCCACCTTTGGGAGTCAGATGAACAGAGATACTACATCACTAGGACCTGCTTCCCTCCTCCTCCAGGTTCTGAGGTAAAGGGCAGAAAGCTCCCTTTAGAGACAGCTCCCTGGTTGAGGTGCTCTCTCTCAGGCCTTTCTCGCCAACTCCCAAGCGGGACCTCGGGAGACGTTAGGCTACACTGAAATTCGAAAATCATTCAATTTAGCCTGGAGTTGTTAAAATTTGTTCCTAGAACCAATAGTGACATTTTAGGCTCATGGACCATTAATAAAAATCTCCTTAACATTCAGATGGCTCTGAAATGCGTTGATAGCGGATTATTGAGCCCTAACGGACGTTAGGGGCGATAACATGGCCCCTGGGCAACGAGGTCTGGAGTGGGTGTCTGACCACAGCTACCAGATTATCAGCTTACAGCCAAATCACTTTTTAGCTGCGACACTCTTAAGAAGCGTTCTTCCCACTAGCAAAGCCCGAGACTTTTGTGTTCTTCACTTAACAGTATTTAACAACCGCATAGTGTTCGGAAAGGGGAGAGAAAAACCTGCCTGTAGGCATAAAGTCACCTCCCGACGAAACTGGAGAGTGAGAGTCGCCGGCCATTGCCCCTCCCCTACCTGGTCTAATGGGCCAAAGCTCAAAGGGCAGTGGCCCGAAGAGACTGAAGCCCTCGCCCGAGATGCCGCAGTTGCTCTGAGGTCGGGGACGCCCTGACTGAACTCCCTCGTCTCCCGCCTCCTAGGAACGCGATCCCTTAAGCCGCTGCTCGGCTCGGCTCAGCTAGGCTCGAAGTGGCCCGCCACGTCCGGGACACTCGCGGGGCTCTCCTGCCGCTGCAAGGAAGCCTTCGGGCTCGGCCGCGCGCAGTCGACGGCGCTAAGGGCTCTCTGGCGCTGCTGCGGCGCCGGGCAGAAAGTAGGTTCTGGGTTTCTCCGGAAAAGACGGCGAGTGCACCATGTGACCCTTCTCCACCTCCACATTCCACCCAACAAACGCACAAAAGTAAGCGGAAGACCCCGAAAGCTGGGCCTTTCGGAGCTGCGAAGAACACAACAGCATCGCCCTGGGGACTTCCCTTTTCTGCGCGCAGTGTCGTGAATATTTTTTGGAGAGTCCAGAGAGTGGCCGACAGGCAGCTTTCCGACTAGCTGCATGGATCATCGGTCTCCAAGCCCAGGCTGAGGCGGAGAGCCAGGAACACGATCCCCAACCCGTTCCCCTGACGGGTACTAGCCCGTGAAGCGGGCCTCGAATTCATGGTGCCCCCATGCCTGCGCGTCGCTCCCGGCCGCACGTGGCCGGTCTTCCAGGGCCCTCGCCTGGCAGACACTAAGGCTTCGGCCCTAGCGCACCGTGCGGCCGCGCCAGGAATTAGGAAGCCCTTAGGCCGCGTGCTCCTCCTTCTTCAACGGCTTCCGTGGTATTTACGAGGATCGGTGAGCCTTGAGTATGAAACTAACGAAACCGGGAGGCTACGGTTCCTCTCGGTCAATGCCAATGTGGGCGCTCTTATCACGTCCGGCTCCGCACGTCCCGGCCCTAATTCTGGCTTGGCTCCGAAGGCCGAACTTCCTCTCTCAATCTACTTGGGGTGAAAAGACACGGGAG
Organism: Cabassous unicinctus; assembly: GCA_029593785.1. Taxonomy (NCBI): domain Eukaryota; kingdom Metazoa; phylum Chordata; class Mammalia; order Cingulata; family Chlamyphoridae; genus Cabassous; species Cabassous unicinctus. The sequence continues at coordinate 5,030 of JAQZBX010099768.1, forward strand.
CTGAGACGCGCTTGACCTCAGGACTTAAGGCCTGGCGTGACATGGGATGAACCTACTCCCGGGAACCGAGCGTTCCAGGCCCGCAGGGCGTAGTCGGCGCTGTCCCGTGGGACCCTTGCGGAAGTGCTCCCAACCCGGCACTGAGAGCCGGCTGGCAGGCTGGCGACAACTTCCGGTTCCAAATCGACGCCCCGCCAGCTGGGGCATAAAGAGGCGAGATATTCCGTACACTTCGGAAGGCTGGTTCATGAAGTGCTTTAAAATGAGTTTTGAGTTAGAGGTTTTGAACATTTAGAGTGTATAAAGCTTTTCCCCGAGTCCTAGGCCATTAATACAAGCAGGTTTGATGACTTTTGCGTGATGTTTGGTTCGAGGTTTCCAGCCCTCCTTATCGCCATGGAAATGCTTCGGGTAATGGTATGCATTTTCAAATTGAAGTCTTTAAAAATGAAATTCGGTAATTTTGGAAAGAAGAATCACCTTAATATTTTAGTTTTAAATTGATGCAAGTGTCATTGAAATGCGTCTTTCAACAACTCTTCTCCCTGATTAAATTGATTTTTAATTCTAGTCTAAGTTGGCCACTTGAAGCTTTAGAAGGCTAAAGAGCACTCAGTCTATTTGTTAATTACTTTTTACCAGAGGCATAGACTTTATTTGGTCCTAAAAGTGACAGTGCTGTAGGCCCTCTGATTTTTATATGGGGGAGAAGTAAAAAACTTGGTGCAAACATGCAGTCTTTTTCAAGGACTAATAACTGTGTCGATTAGATCAATAATCTGGAGTCTGCCCATTTTAAATGATTACATTACTTTCCTTTCTTTCCCTTTATATATTTTGATAAAAGCGTTGAGTATATAATATATATATTTTAACTAGGAATAAGAGGGCTGTAACCTCTATGTTTTACTCTATCAAAGTAATTCTTTTGTCAGATGCTTGAGTTGATCTTTTTCAGGGATTTATTTTTTTTTTTAGGAGGTATCAGGGATTGAACCCAGGACCTTGTATATGGGAAGCAGGCGCTCAACCACTTGAGGTACACCAACTCCCATTTTTCAGGGATTCCTAACCTGTGGTTCAGGCATCCCTTTGGGGATGAGTGTCGGTGGATATTTTGTGGAGGATGGGTGAATCCCCTCAATTGTATGGAAAATTTTGTTTGTGTATTTTGTTTTTTAAAGATTTATTTTATTTATTTATTTCTCCCCACCCACTTGTTGTTTGCACTTGCTGTGTCTGTTCATCTTCTTTGTTTCTTTAGGAGGCACTGGGAACCAGGAACTGAACCCAGGACCTCCAAGGTGGGAGGGAGGTGCCTAATTGCTTAAGCCACCTCCATTCCTGCTTTGTTGTGTCTCTTATGTTTCTTCTCTTGTGTCTCTTGTTGTGTCAGCTTGCTGCACCTGCCCGTCACACCAGCTTGCTGTCTTCTTTAGGAGGTACCGGGAACCAAACCATGGATCTCCCATGTGGTAGGTGGGAGCCCAATTGCTTGAGCCACACCCACTTCCTTGTTCATGTGTTTTTGTGATTTTTCTGGACAGAAGATCCACTGCTTTCATCAAATTCACAAAAGGAGCTGTAACCATCTAAAATTAATAGCCATTGGTCTTTATGGTGCGTATGTTATGAATGAAGGGTGAACTTGGAGATGGAAACTTTTGTAGTTCTTGCTAACAATTGGACAAAATTTAAATTTAAATTTAAAAATTTAAATCTCCCCTTAACTTTTTGAAGCCTTGAATTTTTTTAAACAAAATACTCTGAAAAGTTCCTTTTATTTCTAAATTCTGCTCAATTAGGCATAATTTGAATTATTGTCCATGAGATTGTTTATGCATAAGAAAGTCTAAATAAAAGAGTGATCTAAAAATGGTATCTACATATGAAAATTATAGTGAAAATTTAAGTATTTACTTATTTATTTCATTAGAGAAGTTGTGAGCTTACAAAACAATCATGCATAATGTGCAGAATTCCCATACATCACCCTTTCACCAACATCTTACATTGTTGTGCAACATTTGTTACAGATTATGAAAGAACATGATCAAACTATTATCACTAACTATGGTCCATAGCGTACACTTGGTATATTTTCCATACATCCCCTATTATTAACACTATGTATTAGTATTGTATATTTGTTACAGTTCATGAGAGAACACTCATATTTGTACTGTTAATTACAGTCCATCTTCTACCACATGGTTCACTGTGTTATACAGTGTCTTAAGTAATGATTTTAATGATTCAGAACTAAAGCCCCCTTAACCTATACGAAACAAACAACAACAAAAAGAAAGCAATTGTCTGGCCTTAATTAAAAGTTTCAGAAATTTCAGTCTGAATTATTTCTGTCTCTCTCTTTCCCTCGTTCCAAATACATAAATTTATTCCAATCATGCCTAGATTCCCAAATTTTCCTGTTGAAAAGCTTTTGATTTCTCTTAAAGCTTGAGGATTGTCAAAAGTGGATAAAGCAGGGAAGCAGATGTGGCTCAAGCAATTGGGTTCCCACCTACCACATGGGAGGTCCCAGGTTCAGTTCCTGGTGCCTCCTGGAGAAGGCAAGCTGGCACAACCGGCAGGCGCGGCGAGATGATGCAACAAGATGATGCAACAAAGAGGCAAAGAGGAAAGGCAATGAGAAACACAACAAACTAGGGAGCTGAGGTGGCTTAAATGATTGAGCACCTCTCTCCCGCATGGAAGGTCCCAGGTTTGGTTCCTGGTGCCTCCTAAATAGAAGACGAACACAGAAAGTACACAGCAAATGGATACAGAGAGCAGACAGCAACCCCAAACAGTGTGTGTGTGGGGAGAATAAATAAATAAAATAAATATTTTTTTAAAAAGGGCATGAAACAAAGGATGAGGGAGGTGGGACCTTCTGATTGAGTCAGAAGAAGAGTATGGCTCTGCCTTTCATGTGAGGAATTCAAGGTCAGAGGATATAATCACCTGTAAGAGACTCAGGGTAGAATTTAAATATAGTCCTGTGGTTCATAACACACAAACCTTGCCCATTTCCCCCTGATTAAATTAAGTTCCACTCCACAACTCCTCAGCTTACTTCCAACGTTGTTTGAAAGGATATCTTCCATTAGTGCAAGAGCTAGCATAATCTATGGGTTTATTTAGCATTTGATCTTTGTGCAGAGGCTTCTATTGAGAGTACTCATTGCAGCTAAGATTTGAATCTGGTCCCTAAAATAGCCTGAACTGGACGACCTCAGGCACGTAGACTGCAAGATACTAGCAATTTATTTCATATCAGCTCCCAAGCCATCACCAGATGATAACAACCTTTGGACACTGTTAATCTCTGCTTGATTCAAACTGGTGACCGCAAGGTGAAAGGCAAGCGCGTTATCTCTGAGCAATTCATGTGGCCTTCCGCAGATTGCCAGTTGGGCCAATACAATTGAAGACTCTTCTCCAATGGTTTCTTAAAAAATTTCATATCCAAAGTCATTGGTCTTTGTTGAACTAGAAGGTAGGAGGGCTTTATCAAGGAAAATGCCTGAGGGCAAGATGTGGGAGCTTAGAATCCAATACAAATTAGAAAGGTTGAAAAGGTAACTGTGTGTGTTCCTTGCCCAATAAACTTTGAACAACATCACTGTGACTGTGATTAGAAAAAGCCTCTGGAAATGGATGTTTTGCCAGTTGAGGGAAAATGCACTTTAAAAAATAAAAAGCAAAGTCCTATCTAAAATTTGTTTTATTGTTTTGAAAATGGCTTTACTTTTGCAATCTGTAAAGTCAGTAAAGATCACTATATACTTATACTCATTTGGCATCAGTTCAGGGCTAGAAGGGGCAGGAGAGAGTGGGGGAACAGTGGAGAATAAAGGAAAAGGGTGTATTGGTGAACAAAAGCTGTCCTGTGCTTTGGTTCCCAGAGGGAAACCAGGCTAAATGGCCTGCGGAAGGACTGCTACTATTTGCACTTTTCAAATATGTAGAGGGAATGGTTTTAGCCTCATCCCAGGGTATTCAGCTCTAGCCTGAAGTCATAGAAATGTGCCTTTACTGCTTGGTGGAATTTATCTGTCCTTGCTACCCCATATGCTAGCAGTTGTAATGATTCTGCTTGATTTTGCTAGATGGCTCTAGAGAGAAACAACAGATAAAAACTGAGAGGTTTCAAAAATACTACATGGGATTAAAAAAACAAACAAAAAAAGAATGAAATAAAAACAAAAACAAAAATACTGCATGGGGCGTTAAAGCTTAATTGGTGCAGAATTTCTGTTGGGGGTGATGGAAAATATTTGGTAATGGAAGATGATGATGGTAGTTCAACATTGTGAATGTAATCAACACCACTGAGTTATATAACTGAATGTGGGTAAAGGAGGAAATTTTAAGTTACATATATGTTACCAAAATAATTTTTTAAAAAAAGTCTTCCAACCCAGAAAGAAAAAGGGTATTATTGTACCAACTGAAAAATTGAAATATGGACTGTATGGTTTATATAATGTTAAATTTCTTGAACTTGATTGCTGTACTCAAGGTGGTTACATAGTGAAAGTCCTTGTTCTCAGGAAACGTACCTAGAAGTGTTAAGTATTAGAGGAGAATGATGTATACAACTTATTCTCATTATGTTTAGATGATAGATAAGATAGAACGATATAATAAATGTCACAAAATGCTGAAAGTTAGTAAATCTTGGTATCTGGGTGTGAGGGTTTATTGAAGTTCTGTGTATTGTTTTTTTTATAAACATAGTTTTATTGAGATATATCTACATACCATACAATACTCCCAATGTGTACAATCAGTGGCTTTTAGTATAACCACAGAGTTGTACATCCATTACCACAGTCAATCTTAGAACATTTTTATTATTCCAAAAAGAAAAACTCCATACCCCTTAGCTGTCACCTCTGAATCCCTCTAGCCTTCCCCAGCCCTATATAGCCACTAATCTATTTCCATCTGTATAAATTTATTTATATTTATATTTTGTGTAAATGGAATATACACTATGTAATATTTTGTTTCTGGCTTCTTTCACTTAGCGTAATGTTTTCATTGTTGGTGGTGGTTTTTTAAACTATTGTAAATTTTTTAATTAGAAAAGATGTAGGTTTACAGAAAAGTCATGTAAAAAATACAACATCTCATATACCCCCTATTGTTGACACTTTAATGTTACCTTTGTTACACTTGATGAAAGAATATTGAAATAATACTGTTAACAATGGTCCATAGTTTATATTAGGTGTTCTTTCCCCATATACAACTATTATTAATACCTTGTAATAGTATTGTACATTTGTTTTAATTCATGAACAGACATTCTTTTATCTGAACTATTAACTCACAGTCCATCATCCACAACAGGGTTCACTGTGTTATACAGTCCCATGTTTTGTACTATCCATCCAAAGTATACACTCAATGCTGAAGTAAAATCAGAGTTATGTGCTGAACAAAACTGAACAAAAACATCAGTCTTTGCAAGTCTCTGACAAAGAACAGAGACTTCAAGGCAATTGAGGGGAGTGGGGGCATGGAGAAGAGGCTTAAGAGAAGTGCCAAACCAGTTCCAACATCGTGTCTCTCCTTGGCCAGCTGAGCTGGGGAGGGATAGGGAGGTGGAATGATGCAAAGGTACTGCTGTCAGAAGCTGTCAATTTTAGAACATTTTCACTACCTCAAAAAGAAAAATCCCATAGACCCTTATACTCCCAATTGTTGATCCTTAGCATTGATATCTGTGTATTGTTGTTGTATTATTTTTGCAAACTTCCTGTAAGTTTGAAGTTATTTCAGAATAAAAAGTTTAAACAAATACTATGGCTATTTAAATAATAAGGTTTTTAAGGTTCATGTGTTGGAAGTGGGTTATTGATTGCAAAGGCGAAACCAAATTATTTAAAAATTTTAGCAATAACCTCCTTTGGTCAGGATCAAAGACAAATTGACATATGCAGAATTTCAGTCATTGACAAAGAGTGTCACAGAGACATCCCACTATATTGTTCCATAACTTCATTCCTAGATCTCTTGTTTGCTGCCCTACATTTTAAATTAACTTAGTACATGCAAACTCCATTGTTTAGTATCTTTTCCTAAAAATTATACACTAAATAAACACAAACTAATGACTAATGGGGAAACTGAGTAGTCATAGGATGGATGCATTGTATACAATCAGTAAAGAGACACTCCTTATGGTAAAAAGTGACTGATGATAAAGTGGTGCATCTTGTTACATAAGTGATTGTCTAATTGATTGTGGGGAAATAAAGCATGGAATAAATATTGAAGTCTAGTTATTGCCTGAGGCTGGCCTTGGCTATATAGTTTTGCTGACTCTTCAAAGAGTAAAAAGAGTCACAGCATTTGTCTGGTCAGACAAGAGGTAAAGCATCATGTTCAGAGT
>JAQZBX010099769.1:0-11437 GCA_029593785.1 Cabassous unicinctus
TTTTTTTTTTTTTTTTTTTGTGTGTGTGTGTGTATATATGTGGATTCTCTTTCTTTGTAAGAGTGAATTTGATTTTATTTATAGTATTTTCTAAAAAATTAAAATATGTCCTAAGAGCAGGTATTTATATATGGATACTGGCATCACAATCTCTCTGCACTCTAGGAGAGTCCAATGATGTCCAGAAAATCAGGAATCATTACGTTGAAACAAAATCCAGACCTTCTAAATATTCAGTAAACTCTCATAAAATCATGGAAAATAAACTCCTCAGAATTATCAATTTACCTACACTGCCTTTTAAAATTAACATTTTCTTTCACTTTACTGTCCGTTTCAGTTCATAATTTTAGAATAAAGACATTTCAACAGCTTTAAAAAAGCCATACGTTGTGCATTTTGTCCACATGATGTGGTATGCAATAACATATCAATAAAACTGATAGATAAACAAAAAAGTTGCTGAAGGACAGCCAGAAAAACGCCTATGTATATCACTGTCAACAAAAGTATGAGAAGTGAATAATTTTTTCTTTATACTTTAGGTTTTTCTTTCTTTATTATTATTATTAAAGAGTTATTGAAATGTTTTATAATGATTGAAGAGATGAATGCACACCACTCTGAATACACTAGGGGCCATTGAATGTGCAAACTGGATTAATAAAATGATTTACTATGTCTCAATAAAACAGATTTGTTTTAAAAATCGTGGGGAAGTCATGCATTCTACACCCAAGTTGAGCCATGGATAACAGTTATTAGTTGTGTTTCAGGAAATCTCTGGCCAATTTTTAAAAATGAGTCACAAGTCAAGTTACTGCTTGAGATGTGTGTATCAGACCCCTGCAAAGTGTTATGCCACTTTATTTTATAAATCATGATTTCTGCTCTTCTCTTTATGTTTATGTATGTTCATGAATGATTTAGATGCATCACTAAAAATATATATAAATAGAAAGAGTTTGTTGAGAGAGTAATGTGAAGCTTTGGAATTACGTATTTCTTTAGAGTGGTCTTCCTTTGTGTTACTTCATTGTTGGAGGCTATAACCACACATGCATAAAATGGAGGGTGGTACACACAGCTTGATGGATTAGGTCCTTGAATTTTATGAATCATCCCTCTCCCCATGATATCTTGTAAACATTTGAGTTTCTCTTTGTCACATTGTGGATCATATAAGTAACTTTTTCTCTTCAGGATGTTGACAAGGTCCTCCATAACCCACCGGCAACATTTGGAGGCTCAGAGTTATTTGTACTCTGAGTTCCTTGGTTTTTATTTGTGTATATGTGGTTTCAGTTTCTTTGTTAGTATGTTTGATTTTATTTTCAATATTTTCTAAAAAATTACTATATGTCATTAGAGCAGGAATTTATATATGGATACCTGAATCACAATCTCTCTGCACACACGAACACCCCATTGATGTCCAGAAAATCAGGAATGGTCTCCTTGAAAAAAAATCTGGAGCCTTTTAAACATTCAGCAAACAATCCTGAAATTATGGAAAAAGATATCTCCTGAATCATCAATTAACCACTCCATTTTAAAATAAACAATTTCTTTCAAATTAATATCCATTTCTGTTCATAATTTTATAATAAAGACCTTTTCAACAGCTTTAAAAAAAACATTAATTGTTCACTTTGCCCACATGATGTAGTATGGGATCACATATCAATAAAACTTTTAGGTGCACAAAAAAAGTTTTTCAAGGACAGCCAAAAAAACCCATTGGTATTCAGTATCAACAAATGGAATGAGAGGTGTATTATTTCTTCTTTATTCTTCTTATTTTACTTATTTATAATAATTATTATAGAGATATTGAAAAGGATTAATAATATTTGAAGAGATGAATGCACACCACTGTGAATTTAACAAATATCAGGAAATGTGCACATTGGATAAAAGGTATTTGTTTATTATTTCTCAATAAAACAGATTTATTTTAAAATTCGTGTGGAAATCAAGAATTATACACCCTAGTTAAGCCACGGATAATAGTTATTAGTCGTGTTTCAGAAATGCTCTAGCTAATTTTTAAAATAAGACACAATTCAAGATTTTACTGGCTTCCGGAATACTGTAAGGTGTTATGCCCCTTTATTTTCTAAGGTTGTGATTTCTGTTCTAAACTTCAAGTTTATGTATGTTCATGTATGATTGATATGCATCACGAAAAACATATATTAAGAAAAGAGGGCGGTGAGGAAAAAATATGAAGAATTGGAATTACCTATTTCTCTATAGTGGTCTTCCTTTTGTGTTTCTTCATGTTGGAGGGTACAATCACACGTGCATAGAATGGAGGGCAGTACAAACTTCTTGATGGATTAGGTCCTTGACATTTATGGACCATTCCTCTGAACCATGATATCTTGTGACATTAGGGTCACTCTTTGTCTCCTTGTGAACTCAGAAGTCCCTTTTTCTCTTCTGGGTGCTGGCAAGGACCTCCATAAACCATAGGAGAAATTCAGAGGCTGGGAGCTTTTTGTAGTCTGAGTCCATGGGTTTTCATTTATCTATATGTGGATTCTGTTTCTTTGTAAGAATGAGGTTGATTTTATTTCCAACAATTTACAAAAAATTATAATATGCCTTTAGAGCAAGAATTTATATATGAATACCTGCATGACAATCTCTCTGCACTCAAGAACTGCCAAATCATGTCCAGAAAATAAGGAATGATTTCGTTGAAACAAAATCTGGAGACTTCTAAACATTCAGGAAACAATCGTGAAATCATGGAAAATGATCTCCCCTGAATTATCAATTTACATACACTCCCTCTGAAAATTAACATTTTCTTTCAATCTAATATACGTTTCAGTTCACAATTATTAAAGAAGACCATTTCTACAGCTTTAAAAAAGCCATTAATTATTCACTTTGTCCACATGATGTAGAATGGGAACACATATCAATTAAACTGAGAGATAAACAAAAAACGTTGTACAAGGACAGCCAGAAAAAACACCTATGTATATCAGTGGAAACAAATTTATTGAGAAGTAAATAATTTCTTCTCTATTCTTCTCATTTTTCTTTATTTACTATAATTATTATAGAGCTATTGAAACAATTAATAATGAGTGAAGAGATGATCATACACCACTGTGAATATACCAAGGATCAGGGAATGTTCACACTGAATAAGAAAGGTATAGTTTAATATGTCTAAATAAAACAAATTTGTTTTAAAAACAATGGGGATGTCAGGAATTGTACACCCAAGCTGAGCCATGGATAATAGTTATTACTCAGGATTCATAAATATTCTCACCAATTTTTGAAAATGAATCACAATTCGAATTTCTGCTAGATATGTGTGTATGGAACCACTCTAAAATTTTAGCCCCTTTATTTTCTAAGGCTGTCATTTCTACTGTAGACTTCAACTTCAGGTTTTTTCATGTATGATTGATATGCATCACTAAAAGTATATATTAATAGATAGAGGGTGGTGAAAGGCAATATGAACCTTTGGAATTACCTTGTTCTCTAAAGTCGTCTTTCTTTTGTGTTTCTTCATTGTTGAAGTTTATAATCACACATGCATAGAATGGAGGAGGTCAACTCTGCTTGATGTGTGAGGACCTTGACTTTATGAAACATTCCTCTCTCCCATGATAGCTTGTAAACTTTTGAATCACTCGTTGTCACTTTATGGACCTTACAGGTCCCTTTTTCTCTTCTGGGTGTTGGCAACATCCTTCATAAGTCATAGGAGATATGTGTAGCCTGGAATTTATTTGTACTCTGAGTTCCAGGGTTTTCTTTTATGCATATATGGATTCTGACTCTTTGTAAGATTGTGTTTTATTTTATTTCCATACTTGCTAAAAATTACAATATGTCATAAGAGCAAGTATTTATATGTGGATACCTGCATCACAATATCTCTGCACTCGAGAACAACCAGAAGATGTCCAGAAAATCAGGACAGGTTTCCTTGAAACAAAATTTGGAGCCATTTAAACATACAATAAACAATCGTGAAAGCATGGAAAAAGGTCTACTCTGAATTTACAATTTACCTACGCTCCCAATTAAAATTAGCATTTTCTTTCAATCTAACATCAGATTCATTTCATAATTTAAAAAAACATCCTTTCAACAGCTTTAAAAAGATAATCATTGTTCACTTTGTCCACGTGGTGTAGTATGGGATTACATTTCAATAAAACTGATAGATAAACAAAAAAGTTGTTCAAAGACAGCCAGAAGAAAACCTATGTTGGTCAGTGACATCAAATGGATTGAGAGGTGAATATTTTCTTCCATATTCTTCTGGTTTTTCATTATTTATACTAATTATTATAGAGCTATTGAAAAAGTTTAATAATGACTAAAGAGATGAATGTACATCCCTCTGACTATACCAAGGACCAGGGTATGTACACATTGGATAAAGAAGATATTTGTTTAATAAATCACAATAAAAGAGATTTGTTTCAAAAATCATGGGAATATCAGGAATTGCAAACCCTAGTGAAGCCATGGTAATAGTAATTAGTCGTGTTTCAAAGATGCTATGTTCCATTTTTATAAATGAAACAAAATTCAAGTGTCTGCTGGAGATGGGACCACTCTCAGGTGTTATGTCCCTTTATTTTCTAATTTCTTGATATCTGCTCTAGACTTCAAGTTTACGTATGTTCGTGAATGATCGATATGTATGACAAAATATATATTTAGAGAAAGATGGTGGTGAGAGACAAATATGAAACTTTGGAATTATATATTTCTCTAAAGTGGTGTTCCTTTTGTGTTTCTTCATTATTGGAGGCTATAATGAAATGTGCATAGAATGGCAGGTGGCACACTCTCCTTGATGGATTAGGTCCTGGAATTTTATGAAGCATTACTTTCCCCCATGATATCTTTTAAACATTCACTTCACTCTTTTTCACTTTGTGGACTCTACAAGTCCCTTTTCTCTTCTACGTGTTGGCAAGATCCTTCATGAGACGTATGAGAAATTGGGAGGCTGGGAGCTATTTCTACTCTGAGTTCCAGTGTTTTCATTTGTGTATATGTGTCTTCCATTTCTTTGTAAGAATGAGTTTGATTTTTTTCCCAATACTTTCTGAAAAATTGCAGTGTATCCTAAGAGCAGGTATTTATATATGGATACCTGCATCACAATCACTTGGCACTCGAGAACAGCCCAAAGATGTCCAGAAAATCAGGAATGGTTTCCTTGAAACAAAATATGGAACCTTCTAAACATTCAGTAAACAATCATGAAATCATAGAAATAGATCTCAACAGAGTTATTGATTTAAATACACTCCCTTTTAAAATTAACATTTTATTTAAATCTAATTTCAATTTCAATTCATAATTTTAAAATAAGAACATTTTCAACTGCTTTTAAAAAGCCATTCATTGTTTGTCCATTCTTTGTCCACATGATGTAGTATTTCATCACATATCAATAAAATTGATAGATTAAAAAAAAGTCATTCAAGGACAGCCAGAAAAACACCTATGTATGTCAGTGTCAATAAATGGATTGAGAGGTGAATAATATCCTGTTTATATTTCTGGTTTTCTTTAATTATTATAATTATAATAGAGCTATTGAAAATGTTTACCAATGATTGAAGAGATGAATGCACAAAATTGTGAATTTACCAATTACCAGGGAATGTACACATTAGATAAAAAAGTTATTGATTTAATATGCCTCAATAAAACAGATATTTTTTTAAATAGTGGGAATGTCAGGAATTTTACACAAATGTTGAGCCATGGATAATAGTTATTAGTCATGTTTCAGGAATGCTCTGAACATTTTTTGAATATGAATCACAATTCAAAATTCTGCTGGAGATGGGACCATTTTAAGTTGTTATGCCCCTTTATTTTCTAAGGCAGTGAGTTCTTCTCTAGACTTTAAGATTAGGTATGTTTATGTATGATTGATATGCTTCATTAAAATATTTGTTAAGAGAAATAGGGTGGTGAGAGATAATATGAAGCTTTGTAATTACCTATTTCTCTAAAGTGGTCTTCCTTTTCTGTTTCTACATTTTTGGAGGCCATAATATCATGTGCATATAATGGCGGGTGGTGCAATTTGTTTGATGGATTAGGTCCTTGGTTTTTATGAATGATTCTTCTCCCCAATGATATCTTGTAAACTTTTGAGTCACTCTTTGTCACCTTGTGGACACTACAAGTCCCATTTTCTATTCTGGCTGTTGGCAAAGTCTTTCATAGACCATAGGAGAAATTTGGAGTCTTGGAGCTATTTGTACTCTCAGATCCTAGCTTTTTATTTGTGTATATGTGGATTCTGATTCTTTGTAAGAATGGGTTCATTTTATTTCCAATACTTTCTAAAATATTACAATATATCATAAGAGCAGGTATTTATATATGGATAACTGCATCACAATCTCTCTGCATTCGAGAACAGCACAATGATGTCCAGAAAATCAAGGATTGTTTCTTTGAAATAAATTCCAGAGCCTTCTAAGCATTCAGTAAACAATCGTGAAATCATGGAAAAAGAGCTCATCTGAGTTATTGATTTCCATACAATTCATTTTGAAATTAACATTTTCTTTCAAACTATAGGTGCTTCAGTTCATTATTTTAAAAGAAAGACCTTTTCAATACCTTTTAAAAAGACATTCATTGTTCACGTTTTTCCACATGATGAAGTATTAGATAACATATCATTAAAACTGAAAGATAAACAAAAAAAGTTGTTCCAGGACAGCCAGATAAAACACCTATGTATGACAGTGTGAACAAATTGATAGAGGTGAATAATTTTTCTTTATTCTTCTGGTTTTTCTTTGTTTATTTTAATTATCATAGAGCTATTGAAAATGTTTAATAATGATTGAAAGATGAATGCACAGCACTGTGGATATACCAAGGACCAGGGTATGTACACATTCCATTAAAAAGATATTGGTTTAATATGTCTCAGTAAAACAGAATTGTTTTAAAAATCGTGGGGTTGACAGGATTTGTACACCCAAGTGGAGCTATGGATAATATTTATTAGTCATGTTTCAATGAAGTTCTGCCAATTTTTCAAAATGAATCAAAATTCAAGTTTCTGCTGGAGAAGGACCACTGTAAATTTTTATGCCCCTTTATTTTCTAAGTTCATGATTTCTTCTCTAGACTTCAAGGTTATGTATGTTCATGTGTGAATGATACGTATCACTAAAAATATATATTAAGAGAAAGAGGGTGTTGAGATACAAATATGAAGATTTGGAATTATTTATTTCTGTAAATTGGTCTTCCTTTTTTTCCCCTTCATTTTTGGAGACTATAATCACATGTGCACAGAATAGAGGGATATATAATCTGCTTTGTGGATTAGGTACATGAATTTTAAGAATCATTCTTCTCTCCCATGGTATCTTGTAAACATTTGATTCACTGTTTGTCACCTTATGGACCAAACAAGCTCCTTTTTCTCTTCTTTGTTTGGAAACATCCTTCATAAGCCATAAGAGAAATTTGGAGTCTGGAGGCTACTTGTACTCTGAGTTCTTCAGTTTCCATTTCTCTATATGTGGATTCTGTTTCAGTGTAAGAAAGAGCTTTATTTTATTTCCAATACATTCTAAAAAAATTACAATATGTCATAAGAAAGAGTATTTATATATGGTTACTGGCATCACAATCACTCTACACTCAAGAACAGCCCAAAGATGTCCAGAAAATCTGGAATGGTTCCCTTTAAACAAAATCTGGAGCCTTCTAAACATTCAGTAAACAATTGTGAAATAGTGTAAAAAGATCTCCTTTGAACCATCGATTTACCTAAACTCACTTTAAAAATTAACATTTTCTTTCATTCTAATATATGCTTCTGTAAATTATTTTAAAATAAAAACATTTCCAACAGCTTTAGGAAAGACACTCATTGTTCATTTTTTCCACATGATGTAGTATGGGATCGCAGATCAATAAAACTGAGAGATAAACAAAAAATTTGTTCAAGGACAGCCACAAAATCACCTATGTATGTCAGTGTCAACAAATGGATTGAGAGGTGAATAATTTCTTCCTTATTCTTCTGGTTACTCTTTAGTTATTGTAATTATTATAGTGATATTGAAAAGGTTTAATTATTATTGAAGAAATGAATGCACACCACTGTGAGTATATCAAGGCACAGGGAATGTACTCATTGGATAAAAAACGTATTTGTTTAATATATCTCAATAAAACAGATTTGTTTTAAAAATCCTGGGGATGTCAGGAATTGTACACACCAGTGGAGCCATGGATAAAAGTTACTAGTCTTGTTACAAAGATGACCTGGCCAATTTTTAAAAATGAATCACAAATTATTTTTCTGCTGGAGATGGGACCAGTGTACGGTGTTATGCCCTCTTATTTTCTAATGTGCTGATTTCTGCTCTAGACTTCAAGTTTATGTATACTCATGGAAGATTGATATGCATCACTAAAAATATATATTAAGAGAAAGAGGGCCGTAAGAGACAAATATGAAGCTTTGGAATTTCCTTTTTCTCTAAATTGATCTTCTTTTGTGTTTGTTCAATTTTGGAGGCTATAATCTCGCATGGATAGAATGGCCGGCGGTACACTCTGTTTGATGGATTAGGTCATTGATTTTATGAATCATTTCTCTCCCTTATTATATCTTGCAAACATTTGATTCACTCTCTGTCACCTTGTAGACACTACAAAACCCCTTTTATCTTCTGGGGATTGGTTTGGTCTTACATAAGCCATAGGAGATATTTGGAGGCTGGGAGCTTTATGTACTCTGAGTTCCTGGATTTTAATTTGTTTCTATTTGGATTCTGTTTCTTTGTAAGAATGAGTAAGATTTTATTTCCAATACTTGTAAAAAATATTACAATATATCATAAGAGCCAGTATTTATATATGGAAACATGCATCACAATCACTCTGAACTCAAAAACAGCCCCATATTCTCCAGAAAAAAAAGGAACAATTTCCTTGAAACAAGATCCAGAGTTTGCACAACATTTAGTAAACAATCATGAAATCATGAAAAAAGATTTCCTCAGTCTTATCGATTTACTAAACTCAATTTAAAATTAACATTTCTTGCAATCTAATATCCATTTAATTTCATAATTGTAAAATAAAGACCTTTTCAACCACTTTAAAAAAGCCATTCATTGTTTACTTTGTCCACATGATGTAGTATGGGATCACCTATCAATAAAACTGATAGATAAACAATAGAAATTGTTCAAGGACAGCCAGAAAAACACCTATGTATGTCAGTGTCAAAATGGAATGAGAAGTGAATGATTTATTCTTTATTCTTCTCAGTTTTCTTAATTTATTATAATTATTAAAGAGCTTTTTGAAAGGTTTAATAATGATAGAAGATATGAATGCACACCGTTGTGTATATACCAAGGAGAAGGGAAAGTACACATTAGACAAAAATGATATTGCTTTATATGTCTCAATAAAGCAGATTTGTTTTAAAAATCATGGGGATGTCTGGAATTGTACACCCAAGTGGAACCATGGATAATAGTTATTAGCCATGTTTCAAAGATCCTCTGGCCAATTTTTAAAAATGAATCACAATTCAAATTTCTGCTGGAGATGGGGGCACTGTAACGTGTTATTGCCTTTTATTTTCTACGGTTGCGATTTCTCCTCCAGATTTCAATTTTATGTATGTTCATGTATGATTGATATGCATCACTAAAAATACATAATAAGAGAAAGAGGGTGGTAAGAGACAAATATGAAGCTTTGGAATTAACTATTTCTCTAAAGTGGTCTTCCTTTTGTGTTTCTTCATTGTTGGAGGCTATTATCACCCAGGAATAGACTAGAGGGTGGTACACTCTGCTTGATGGATTAGGTCCTTGATTTTTTAATAATTCCTCTCCCACATGATAATTTGTATACATTTGAGGCACTGTTTTTCGCCTTGTGAACTCTACAGTTCCCGTTTTCTGTACTCAGTGCTGTCTAGGTCCATTATATGCCATAGGGGAACTTTGGAAGCTGGGAGATACTTTTACTCTGAGTTGCTGGGATTTTATTTGTCCATATGTGGATTCTGATTCTTTGTGAGAATGCGTTTGATTTTACTTTCAGTACTTACTAAAAAATTTCATTATGTCATAAGAGCAGATATTTATATATGGATACATGAATCACAAAATCTCAGCACTCGAGAACAGCCCAGTGATGTCCAGAAAATCAGGAATGTTTTCCTTGAAACAAAATCCAGAGACTTCTAAACTTTTAGTAAACAATTGAGAAATCATAGAAAAAGATCTCCTGTGAATCATCGATTTACCTACACACCTTTTAAAATTAATATTTTCTTTCAATCTAATATCCAGTTCCGTTTATAATTTTAAAATAAAGACCATTTCCACATATTTTAAAAAGCCATTCATTGTTCACTTTGTCCACATGATGTGGTATGAGAACACATATCACTAAAACCGATTGATAAACAAAAAAAGTGGTTCAAGGACAGCAAGTAAAACACCTATGTATGTCAGGGTCAACAAATTGTTTTAGAGTGAATAATTTCTTCTTTATTCTTTTGGAATTTCTTTATTTATAATAATTATAATAAAGCTATTGAAAAGGTTTATTTTGACTGAAGATATGAATTCACACCACTGTGAATATACCAAGGACCAGGGAATATACACATTGGGAAAAATTGTTATTGGTTTAATATATCTCAATAAAACAGATTTGTTTTGAAAATAGTGGGGTTGTCAGGAATTGTAAATCCAAGTTGTGCCATGGATAATTGTTATTAGCCATGATGCAGAAATTATCTGGCCAATTTTTAAATATGAATCACAATTCAAGTTTCTGAAGGAGATGGGACCAGTGTAAGTTGTTATGTCCCTTTATATCCTGAGGTTGTGATTTCTGCTATAGATTTCAAGTTTATGTATGTTCATGTATGGTTGACATGCATCACTAAAAATGTATCTTAAGAGAAAGAAAGAGGGCTGTGAGAGACAAATATGAAGTTTTGGAATTACCTATTTCTCTAAAGTGGTCTTACTTTTTTGTATCTTAACTGTTGGAGTCTATAAACACACATGCAAAGAATGGAAGGCGGTACACTCTGCTTGATGGATTAGGTCCTTGACTTTTATGAACCAACCCTCTCCCCAATGATATCTTGTAAACATTTGATTCACTCTTTGTCATCTTGTGGACCCTACAAGGAAATCTTTCTCCTCAGGGTGTTGACAAGTCCCTTCATAAGCCATCGGAGAATTTTGAAGCCTGGAAGTTATTTGTACACTTAGCTCCTTGATTTTCATTGGTGTATATGTGGATTCTTTTTATTTGTATGAATGAGTTTGACTTTATTTCCATTATTTTCTAAAAACTTACAATATATCATAAGAGCAGGTATTTATGTATGGATACCTGGATC
>JAQZBX010099770.1:0-11438 GCA_029593785.1 Cabassous unicinctus
GACTTGGGGCCTCTTTCACCCTGGTTATAATCTTAATCATAATAGCGATATCTTTCCTTTTTAAATTGTTTACCTGCAAAAACATGCTCCTGGCTTATGCTGTGATTGGTACCGCTGGGTGCAAGGTAAAGCACTGCAAAGGAGGGCCAAAACGGTATGGAACTACTGTTGGACTTCTTGAGAAATATGCCTCATCGGGCGCTGGACTGGATAGTCAATGATGGGCAACTGGACCCCTTTTGCGATAAGCACTCTGGACAACCTAAGACAGGAACCTAGCCGATTGGTGCCAAAGGGCCCTGGCCCAATTGCTGCTACGGTCTCCAGTAACGGGTAAGATCCAGTAATGGGTAAAATCCAGTAATCGCACAGCATGGTCCTGACCTAAAACAGGCACAGTCCCCCCAAAGCCAATCAAGGCCTCTATTTCCCCAGCAGGTAATTACCAAAAGAACAGCTAGCCCTCTTCACGGAATGAAAACAATGGTCTAGTTTATCGCAAATTATGATTATGATTTAACTGCTAACGCAAATAGTTTTAAGATTATTCAAAAACACTGTTAACAACCATTGACTGAGGAGAACAATAAGTCTGTTAAATTCTAAGCTACGGTGCTAATAGCTCTGATGTAAATGCCTGAATAACTTAAGCCCATTATAAAGTAGATTTCCTTAAATCTCTAATGTGAGGTAAAAACTACTGCTTTAAAGATAGTTTAGGATCTTAATAATCTTTTAGATAGTAAACGTTAAAATGTAACCATGGGTTAGTGCTGCAATTAGAAATGCTAGTTGACCTCAAGTCTGGTTTATCTAACCTTAGCATCAGAACAGGAATTTCTAAGCCACAAGTTAATGTTCTATAAAAGTTAACATCCTAATGCTTACCTAAAGTGCCTACAACCTTGCTTAGCTATAGAAAGAATGCTCACGTAAACTTTACATAACTAAAGAAGGAATGCTTACAAGCCTGCCCAAGGAATAGTATATAAAAACTGAGCTATCCTACAATAAAAAAAGAGATATACTTCGATTCTCACTCAACTTGGTGTATGACTCATCATTTTCTCGCCAACTCCCTTAATCACCTTCAGTCTGCTCCCTCGTGCCTCGGCTGGACCGCGGCAAAAAATAATTATTAAACACTGTAAAATGTTGAAGAATCATGCAATATAATTAAAAAGGATTCATAGTATAAAAAAAGAGGGTAAGGCAATTTTATATGGAGACTAGACACTATTGAGTAGGAAGATTTGGGAAAAGTAGGTTATATTGAAATTAAAATAAAACAATTGAGGTAAAAATTAATTGTATAGCTTAAACAGATAATTGGCATATTTGAGGAGATATTGAGTCCATAGTAAAATATTTTTCAAAAAAATTTTCATAACAGTGTAAAAAGGCAAAATAATAGAAATATGAAAGAGTTGATATTTTGTTTTTGCTGTAAACACATTATAATGTTGTCAACTGTAGTCCATAAATTACATTAGTTATATGTTTCTCACATATCACCACAATATTAACACCCTGTAGTAGAAGAACATTCCTGTTTATATATTATCTACCACAATCATCATCTACTGTCAAAATCATTGTTATACATTCCCAATAATATCCTTCCATTGTCCTCCAAATCACATTAATCTTCCTAGACTTCTCATTTCAGTAACAATCACATCAACAATCAACAGAGTTTGTTACATTCATTATAAATGTGTTACCATCAAGTCTAACCATTGCTACATATTTACATATGACTATATTAAACATTCTATAAACATCTGGGAGATGAAATTTCAACAGAAATTTTGTGGAAAAAAACAATTTAATAATGTGCTCAAATAGTGAGACAATAATTATTTACTTAGCCTTGAGGTAATTTCATTATTTAAGAATTGGGGTTTAAAGACATTTTAGTAGAAAACAATAGCTAAACAAATCAGTTCTTCAAAAACACCATTAAATGAGGGAATATATAAGCCACAAATTGAGAGACATTAATTGCAGACAGAAATGTTAGCATGTGCTTTAGGTAAAAAATGTCCTCTGAAACCAAAAGGAATGGACAAATAACCTACTGAAATTGGGCTGAAACAATTAAAATTGAGTTTCAACCTCATTACTATTGTGGAAAATTCAATTAAGATCACTGTGAAGAAAGTCATTTCAGAGAACTCAAATCTGCATCTGCCTCATGGATATCAGACAGATGAGATGAAAAGTGTGAAAACATGTACTATATTTTAATTGGAGAAATAACAAATTGGGAAGAATTACCAAACCAGGAAAGAGGGAAAAATAGAGATCCAGTGAAGTAAGTTTGGCACTTGGCCCCATTTTTCCTTTGGGAATTGCTCATTTAGAAACAATGACTGAGAAAGGGAGACAGTGATCAGTGTTTTTGGCTACTTCATGGGTCCAGAGAGACAGGGATTGTCGCCTTCGGCCCATCACAGGAGCCTTGGTGAACACCTCCAGCTCTGAGTGGAGAACCTGTGGTAGGGTGACTGACAGGTTAAGCTTCAAAACTTCTCAACACATCATTCTAGACTGAAATGATCTTAAGAGACTCAAATATGGAAGAACAAAAACTTAAGTAACTCTAGAGGAAATATGATCATCTTAGGCCACATACATAAAATAAATACAAATAAAATGAAAATGTGTGTATGTGCATGTCTGTGTGTGGACACACCTCAATCCACTGCCAGGACCTGGAAATAGCAATCCCAGTAACAATGAGCACATGAACACATATAACATGTAGATTTTGGCTCTGAAAAATATCCTTCTCCACTATGAAGAAGCAGGATTCCTTGCAGAAATGGTCAATTTCCAGACTGTTTAAGGGAAAGTACAAGATGAGCCTGAAAAACTTTGTGGTGTGAGGACATAATGTATCCAATCAGCAACACGGCTAAAGAAAACAGAGGGCCTTGCCATCTGTAAAGAAAAAGTTTACTTATAGATTTAGAAACAATGAATTTGAATGCCAAAATAATATTATTTGGATCGTAAGTGACTAATCAATATCATTTCTATATGAGATCTTTACTAATAAAAGATTTCTTTAAATCTTTTATGCTTAGTTTTCAAAATCACCCGGATAATTACATTAAAGAAATTATTTAATGTGGTCTGCACAACTGCATAGAAGTAATAGTAAAGATTTAAAAAATCTGAATCCAAGTGTGAGATCAAATCTAAAAATAATTATTTCATTTTGTTTTCCTAGAACTACATTTCTGCTCCAGATTCATTGAAACTTGGGAAAATATTAGCTATACTTTGAAAAGATTTCCAAATGCTGAGTTTAAATGGAACTGATTATGAGAAGACCAATGTATTTAGAAGAAGAGAAAATTAATAATTTGAGAAAATAAGATATAAGAACAATGAAGACCTGCATGGAGGTAAAATAATTAATGGCATGCATTAGAAGCCATCATTTGTTAGAGGAAAATCTAACTTTTAATATTTCTATATTTTCCATAGATTTTCAAAGATCTTTTTATGAGATAAAGATTTTTAAATAAGCATTGCAAATTGGCACTGGCAAAATTGTTTATATATTATGAGAATTTATCAATAATTTATTATAATTCATGGAAAATACATTTCAAATAATAGTTATTTTCTCTATTTAGAATGCGTAAGCAAAATTCACTCATTTAGAAATTATCAGAAATATTTTAATTTACCCCTGAAACCCAAAATGGGGAAAAGAAAGACAGAACTTAATATTCTTACAAACATAACTTTCACAAATGGAACAGTGATTGGCAGATTCCTAGGTTGGTTGGGGCAATTTTAGGTATTATCTACCTTGTCAAACAGGATAAACTATTTAATCTTGTTTCCATTTCTGAATATGTTCTTTTTTCTATGTCTGTAGCTTCCAAAATGCTGTTATTTCTGATTTTGAAGTAAGTTTAGATTTAAGAAGACTCAAATCCAAAATGCAGAACCAGTCAAGGGAGACAGAATTCATTCTGCTGGGACTGACAGATGACCTGCAATGGTGAATTATAATTTTCATTTTTTGCTTTGTCAATTGCATGTTGAGCATGACGAGAAACCTATCTGTACTCCTCCTCACCCTGCTGGATCCCCATTCAAGTCTCCAATATATTTCTTCCTCTGAAATTTCTCCCTCTTAGAAATCTCACTGACAACAATCTGTATTCCCAGATTTCTGACTACCATAGTGAGTAAAAACAAAATCATTTCCTACAGTTTTTGTGCATCTCAGTTATTCTTTTTCCCCCTGTTAGGAGTTACTGAATATTATCTACTGGCTGCCATGTCTTAAGACTGCTATGTTGCCATCTGTAAACCCTTATATTTCCCGATCATGATGAGCAGTAAAGTGTGCTACCAACAACTGATACTCAATTTATGGACAGCTGCCTTTCTGATCACCTTTCCACCATTGGTCATGGGATTACAACTGGAATTCTGTGTTTCCAGAGTCATTGATCAATTCATACGTGATGCTTCACCTGTCCTGCAAATTTCGTGCATAGACACTCATTTGTTAGAATTGATTTCCTTTCCTTCAGCACTTGTAACACTTGTGGTCATGTCGATGTTAGTGATGCTTTCCTATAGTTATATTCTCAAGGCCATTCTTAAAATTCCTTCAGTTAAGAAAAGAACAAAAGCATTTTCCACTTTTATTCCCACATGTTTGTCATCTCTCTTATTTATGGTAGCTGAGTATTCATTTACATGAAGCCATCAGCAAGGGAAAGAGTGACTTCATCCAAAGGAAGACCTATGCTCTGTACCTCCATTGCCACTTCATTAAAGCCTTTCATTGCATAAATAAGAATTCTAAGGAACCAGCAAGTGAAATAAGCTTTGAAGGATATACTCCAAAAGATATTGATTTTTTTTCAGAAAATGAGTAAAAAATTAAATTTTAAAATCTTGAATAAAAAATTTATCTCATTATTCCAAGTTTACTTAAATTATCCTTCAATGAATTAACTTTCTCAAAACACTAAAGAAATTTTTCAACATGAGTCACTATTTTCTACTTTATGATTACTAGCCCTTGCTAAGTTAGTTGGACAACTCCATTACTGTTTCAACAATAATTTAAAATTTCTTTTACTCCCTATGATCCAATAATCCTCTCCCTGCAGGGGACTGGGTGAAGATGGGGAGATATTTTAATTATGTGCTAATGTATATCCCAGAAGTTTACATGGCTAAATGTAATCAGAAATTATTTACTTAACATCCATTTATTATAGGTCTACCTAGACTCTACAGGAGAGATGATTTTTGCACTCATTAGTATGATGTGAATTACAGTGGGGGAGAAAAATAAGTTAAGAGTGTAATTTTTCTTAGGCTAGAGCTATATACAGAATTGTGTGAGCATAATAATGAAATTTTAGCTCTTTTGGTTAGTCAGCAAAGCAGTTCAAAAATATATAATTCTTGTGACATTTGTCATATATAAGAAAAGAGCAGGAAATGGATATAGAAACATGCAAAAACTATGGGGTATTAAGAGTAGGCCAAGTTTCACTTACTAGTAGCACTAGCCTGAGAAGTAAGAGCATAGATTTTGGGCTACCTAGCCATGATTTAATTCAAGAGTTACACGTGAACCAATAAAGATTCAGTGACTCCAGTCATGGAGCTGCAGACATGCATATTGCCAACGCCCTGGATAAGTGTGGAAGCAGATTCATCCACAGATAGAACTTCCAGGGGAGATCCCAGTTCAACCAATACTTTGAGAAGTGAACCAAAGATGAGGGAATTTCAGTTATCTGAGTTAGTGGTTTCCTGCTATCTGAAATTCATGGTCTATCCTCCATAAACAATAAGGAATAATAAGAAGAACAAATAAAACTTTACAAAGCATGCCCTTACCCTAAACGTATGACAGAGAACATCCAGATATCCAATATCCACTAAGCTCTTTCCCAGTCCTATAACATAGAAGGCAGTTAGGGGAAAACTGAATGGAAGAGAGAAGCAGTCATAGCCATTGAAGTAAGATGGATCTAAAATCACCAGAAAAAGAAAGTACACCTTAAGTTTATAAAGTGATCTTTTTGGTCAGAGCCCTGACAAAAAGTAAAGGACAGAAAATACCCATGGAAGTGGAAGAGCAATCTTGGACAGCTAATCATCCATGGAAGAGATAAGCACTAAAACAATGGAATACATACATCCACTTTGGAAACCACACCATGAAGGACAAGTAATAAGAGGTAGGGGGATATTTGGATCCTTGAAAGGAAAAGAAAATACAAAATTTTAAAGAAACAACACTTCCATTATCCCCTCCACTCCCTCACCTCCCCCAAAACAGCCATCATTAAAGAAACAATACTTGGGGACAGTGGCACTCCTGAACTAGGATCTCATACACCATCCTAAAATGCCAACCCTGGCAAGAGAAATGGAACAAAGAAAAACAAAAGCAAGATTAGAGAAGGAAATAACCAATATAAAAGCAGATATTAATGGCTTAGAGCAAAGGAAAGCAGTAAAGCTAATAAAAAATCAAAACCATGTTTCATGAAAAATAAAAAATAGAAAACCAACATATAATTTTATCAAGAAAGGGAGAAAGCACAAATACACCAAATGAGAAATGACAGATAAGATCAGCTATTTAAATATTACAAATTAATAGGAAATATAACAAAAATTATAAAATTGATTTTTATAATGCTATGTAAATAAAATTGAAAATATGTCATGTGGCTCATATCTTTTTTTATTATATAGAGATATGATGTTATACTGAATGATTTCTGAAGAGGAAATAATGGCAGTTTAAAGGAAATACTCTTCCACACACTGTAGTTTCAATTGGTTTTGTGGAAGTATTTTGTTAAACCTCTATAATAAGAAATAATGATCTATAAGTTGATTCAGATGATTAAAATTGGCAAAGAGTGACAAATTATTTTTATATGTCATTGAATTCTGAATTAAGGCCATATTTAATCAATATAACCAATGGATATTTGTGCAAAAGTTCCAGATTAAATGCCAAAACAATCCAACACCCCATTAAGAAAATACACATCTGGCAGATATGTAAGTTCAGGACACTATTAGTTTACTCATTAATATTATATATCATATTAATATCATTAGGAAAATATAATATGATTATTCCCAGAGGTGAACAAAAGCCTTTTGACAGAATTTAAAACATTTCAGATAAAATCATGCATAAAGTGGGAATTAATGCATATTTTAATAACATGGAAAGGTTCAAGTTGGTTTTAAAGCTCAGTTCTTACATAATGTAGAAATAAGAGCGGTCAAAATAACGATGGGATGCTTCCAACTTCCACTACTATATGGTATTATAAAAGCCTGAAGTGTTAGCCAAAGAAACTAGACAGGGATATTTTTTCAGAAATATAATTATCGGAAAATAAATAAGACTTTCTGTTTACAAAAGATGTTTTTACATACTTGCAAAAACTTAGAAAATCTATTTTGAAATTAAATCAAACAATAAAATAATATAGTAAAGTAAAAGGGTATATGTTACTCTATTGATATTAATAACAATAATATAAGCAAACTATAATCAAAGAAGATTTTTTGCAACTTTAACGCTACAGTTATTTGGCTCTGGATGATTTCTTGTTGTGGGGGCTATCTAGTGTATTGTTAAATATTTAGAAGGTTCTCTGACCTCTACCCTATAGATGCCAGTATCACCCCCTAGTTGTTAAACAAAATAATTCAACACTGTGAAATATCCCCAGGGGGTCATAATCCCTCCTGGTTGAGAACAACTGAGTTAGGGAAAATTTTCCTGAGTTAAATTATATATTTAATACAATCTCCCCTAAGGAAATATTGTTGAGAGAAGCCATAATTATATACATAAAACAATTCAAAAGGATTTAGTACTAAATTATTGGGATGAATAAGTGGATCTTGGGAGTTTCTGTGGATTAAAGCCACAGAACATACAATATTATTAGAAAGAACTAAAGAAGACATGCCAATGAGGAGGTATACCATATTCACTGATTAGAAATCTTCATAATACAAAGATGTGAAGTCTCTTTGAAACTGATCTATAAAATCATTGAAACACACATCAAAAGTCTTTTAGTTCTTTGTTGTGCTTTTGAAGTAATTATTGATAGTCTAATAATTTTATTGAAATGAAAATTAAAAAAAACAACACACATACACAAACGAAAAAAAACAATTTAAAAGAAATAGCCAAGGCAATTTTAATCAAAGCCAAGAAAATAAATAAAAACCAAAAAACAGAACTCAGAACTAGTACATAATATGACATATAGTATGGTTGTAATACTTTAAATAATGTTTAATGGGTTTTAAATTATAAAATTTTAGCAAAGGAATTTAGTATTAAGTCCATAAAGAGATACAACTATATGGTCTACTCATTTATAAGAAATGTGACACTGCTGTATGGAGGGAAAATAGAATCTTTTCAAAAGTAGCTACTTTATGATTTGGATATGTATAAGGACAAAATGTTTTGCTAATATTAACATCACACTATGCAAACAATAATTTTCAGATAGATTACATGCACAAAAGCAAAAGTTAAGGCAATGACAGATTTAGAAAAAATTCAAAGAAAGCCTTTGTGATCTTGGAGGAGTTCAAAATTACTTAAATTACAAAAACAGTCAGCACTATATTATTTTTAGGAAAATTTTTATACTAGAATGTATTTAAATTAAGAAATGTTTCTTACCAAAAGGCACCAAACAGAGATTAACAGGAAACCCACAGAGTGAGAGAATATATTTGCAAAAATATGTATCCATATTAGTCAGTCAAAGGGGTGTTGATGCCAAATACAAGAAATATGTTGGCTTTTATAAAGGGTATTTATTTGGGGTAGAAGCTTACAGTTACCAGGCCATAAAGCATAAGTTACTTTCCTCACCTCACCAACATCTGTTGTCATGTGTTGATGCAAGATGGCTGCTGACATCTGCAAAGGTCCAGCTTTCCTCTTCCTCTTAAGGTTCAGTGGCCCCAGCTTCTTCCAATATCAGTTGTAGGCTGGGATAAGTCTCGCCTCTCTTTGGGGGCTCATTTCTCTCCAGACTCAGCTGCTCTGTTCTCTCTGCAAGGTCAGCTGTAGACTATCAGGCAAATGGCTCATCTCTCTTCCCTAGGCTTCTGCCATGTCTAGGAGCCATCTCTATTCCTCTGTTTTCTTCTCCTGCATGTTTACTTCCCAGGGCTCCAGCTCAAAAACTTCCGCTAACTCCTCTGCTTTGCCCTGTAGTTTTCTCTGTGAGTCCCTGCACACCAAGTGGCCAGGTACACAATGTCCTTACTGATGTGGCCCAATTAAAGCCTTAATCATAATTTAATCAAGTAAAAGTGAAATTTCTGAATCCAATACATTATAATATGTCCAGAGGAAAAGACCAGTTCACAAAATTAATCCAGTATCTATTTTTGGAATTCATAAACAATATCATACTGCTAAATATCTTACAAATATCTGGGATCAATACTGAGAATACATAAAGAATGCCTACAGTTAATATGATATATACAGAAAGCCCATTTGAAATTTGGGCAAAAGCTCAAGTGGCATTTCACTTGAGGATATGAATATGACCAATAAGGAAGCAAATGCTTTACAACTTCCTGAATCATCGGGGAAGTGCAAATTAAACACATGTCACACAAGTACATATTCAGAAGAACTTAAAAAAGGAAACAAAATTAAATCTAATGCCAAGTGCTTGTAAGTATGTGGACCATCAAGAATCTTCTCAAGTACATCCATTTTAATTGTGACTCTCACATGATTTGCT
Source organism: Cabassous unicinctus (assembly GCA_029593785.1). Lineage (NCBI taxonomy): Eukaryota > Metazoa > Chordata > Mammalia > Cingulata > Chlamyphoridae > Cabassous > Cabassous unicinctus. Next base: position 9,825 of record JAQZBX010099770.1, read on the forward strand.
AATACTAAATTAGCTGAGAATTTAAATTCTAAACCTATCATTTGTTTCTATGAGATCCCCAGTGTTGTTAGAACTTACCATCCCACTTTACAATTACTCCTATTTCACATTCTCACAATATTTTTTGTACCCACGAAGACTCAGTTTGTGATTGATCAATCTTTAATTCATACTTCTTTCCAAGTGAACACAAGTGAGAAATTAAAGTTTGAAAACTGAGTCCTAAGCTGTCAGTGTCTATCCTCTAATGATCACGTCACTCTCCGCAGACCCAGCAAGTCAGATAACCAATTCAAACTTCCCTTATACGAAGGTATCTCTCATGCAACTACTTCTGATGCCAAAAGTTATACTGATTTTGATGTGATTTGGGCACGTTACAGTAAAAGGAAATATCACTTTGGTTAAAACAAGACAAGTTTGTTTTTATCTCATTTTAGCATTTGTGCTCATATGACAGAATTTCTTTTTAAATTCATTGGGATTATCATCCTGGTATGGCTATTATGGTTTGCGGAAACTGGGTGGTTTATTTCTTATTCAGAAGCTATCTCTAGAATGTTTTGTTCATTCATGAAACACAACATAGCTTATCATCACATTTGCATAAGAGAAGTTTGAGAAGAGAAAAAAAGGATAAAACCTATAATTAAAGGCAATGCTGGGAAATTGCGCACATAATTTTTATTTATGAGCATTGGCCAGAACTTGAACACAACTGGTGTCAAGGGAAAATAAGAATTGAGAATTGGGATCTTTATCTGGGTATTCATATATAAATAGGAAACTGTAGTATTATTACAAAGAATTATAAAATGTTTACTGAGTATTCATTGCAGGTTCTCATCTACCATGCAATAGGCAAAGAATCTTTGCATAAACAATGATTTGCATAAAAGTGTGAAGTAAAATGATACAAAATGTTTAAAAGTGTGTAGAGAATTGAATATGACATTTTTAGCTTGGAGTCAATTGGGCTACAACAGACTATACTTTCCACCTGATAGCCTCACTTTTCATTTCTGTCTAAAATAATCTCTAATCATTCCGCTTCTAAATCCTTTTTTATGAACCTGGGATTTGAAACCAGTATGTCTGGTAAGGAAACAAATTTTACGGCAATCTATATTAAGCTCTCTGGAGACTTAATTAAAAGAATGGATGTGTGTATATGTATATGTGCGTGTTAATTTATGTGTCTATAGTAAACAAAATAACATTTATGTAAACAAATGCACATATATGCATATGTATTTATATATCCTTTTACAAATAAAAAAATAAAAATTAAAAAATTAAAAAAATTAAAAAATATTTTTTCTAACATTAAAAAAATAAAATAAAATAAAATAAAATAAAAAAATAAAATAATTTCTTTAAAAAAAATAAAAATTAGAAGAGCAATTGAAACTTAACCTACTGTTATGGGGTGCCTAAGGGTTACCACCTGAGAGCCTCCTTGTTGCTCAAATGTGGCCTCTCTCTAAGCCAAACTCAGCATTTGAATGCATTACCTTCCCCCCAACGTGGGACATGACTCCCGGGGATGAGCCTCCCTGGCAATGAGGGATTAATACCAAGTGCCAACTGGCAACATGTTTGGGAAAAAAGACC
>JAQZBX010099771.1:0-11437 GCA_029593785.1 Cabassous unicinctus
ATCTGCCTTTTGATTATTAGGCAAAGAGGTAGTTTTTGTGACACATATTATTATTATATTTTAAAATAATTAAAATTATGATTAATAACATAATTTTATTTAATATTTTACAGAAACATTATTAAATTTTTAGGAATTTTATACAGTTTTAAAGTATTCATATGAACTTTTTATTCATACAACTTTAATTGTCATAGTTCGAAAAATTTTTTAAATTGTACAACAGTTTTAAATACTTCCTTCAATTTATAATATATCACATGAACATAACTATTTTTAGTATTTTATGTTTTCCTAGGTAACAGACCAAATCATTTGTAACAGTTTGAAATAAAAAGCTACTTTTTGAGAAAGCAGTTTTAAACATTATGTTCTTTTAAAAGAGATAAAACTTTTTTCTTCAAGTAAATGATAAGGTTAAAGTAGAAGAAGCTACTTTGATGAAACAGACTTTCTTTTTTGCATACTGATTATTCAGGAGAAAAACTCTGTGTAAACTTTTATTAAAACAGATTAATGACTTGAGAAACTGAGAAAGAATAAAACTTTAAATTTGTTCTAATAACTAGTCATTTTATCTTAGGATAAAATTACTTTTTTTTCTTTTATAATAAAAGCACATTCTATATACCTTCCATACTTAATTTACCACAATGATTTCGGAAACTGTTACCAAGCAAACTTCTGACAACATACAATTACCATCAATATTAAACAAACTTGTTAGAATAATTATTTAATTTGATTATAATGGTTTTTATTATTTTAAATTAATATGCATATTTATTTATTAATATAAGTGCTTATTTAATGTTGGCCATTTGAATAGAGCTCTTATAATAATTTTCATTTATCAATTTAATATTACCATCCAGAGGTATCAAAATATACACTGACACTGAAAAAACAGAAAACACAAAACAAGTTACAACACATCAATAGAAACATACATCTTTACTGCTTTCTGGAATTTTTCTGGAAACTGTATTGCTAAGTTTTGTTACTTTTCCAGTGGTTTAATTTTATTAGCCTCTATCATCCCACAGCCTTATCATTGTGTCGGCAGTAGGAGGTTTACAAAGTTGATGCTGGAATGTTTTCTTTATTTTAGTTAACTCTGTGGCAAAATAGTGATGCCCCTGCAAGTAATGCTAGATCTTTCTAATATTAATCTTGCTAAATTTTTTGGAATAGTCCCTTTTGCTCCTGAATTGGCTAGACAGAATTTATTTTGCTTCTTAAGTATTAATTTCTTGGTAGTGGCAAAGTCCAGGCCGGCACTTCCCTAGGTGGCAGCGCCTAAGTTTGCTGAGGATCTGAAAGTTGTGGGGGCAGAATTAACATTAATCCATTGTGAATTTCGAACTGGTGGTGGTGTTGGAGAGGGCTGCCTTTTGCAATCATTTTGATAATGACCAGCCTTTCCACAGTTAAAACAGTTTCTGCCACCCAAAAGAAGCTGGAAAGCTTCAGGATCACCTGATTTACTTGCTTGTGCTATGCTTTTCATGAGTGCGGTTTGTTGTAAAGGATTTTTCACAGATGCTTTAGGAGAATCTAAAGAGGGCTCAAAAAAAGAGGTTTTGGGAACTTGACTGAGGGTTAAATCCTGCAGCAAATGGCGGGTTAAGGGAAGTCTCTTTAGGCACATCAATGTCTGCAGCTGGAACTGAAGGGCTATTAATAGCTTGAAAAGTGCTGTAGGGACCCCTTGTGGTAGCCATGGCAACACATGCCTCTGTAGGAGGCTCTCTAGATGGTCACTTTCAGAACATTCATTGTCATGCAAATGTAAATCCTCCTCAAGCTGATCAGGGACAGAATCATTTTCCTCTGCATTTTCAGAGGGCTCACTAGATTCTGTTTGAAGAGGCTTAAGAGCCACAGTAACAAGATGTTTAGCTGTATCAGAAATGTGAGGAATATTTAAATAAGCTTCCCATTGGTATAATAAGTCTCTTCCCCATAAGTTTCTTGACTTATTAATGAGACTGCCATTCTTATGATATCTAGGAAGGCTTTCATTGGCCCAGTGTAACCCTTTCTCTCATATTAGACACACACAAGTTGGTATTGCTCTATTACTGCCGCTGGATGGAGCACTCACACTACTTTTGGCTCAGCAATATTTTGGAGCAGACAGCATAACAATTGCTGGAAAAGTTCCATAAGCTCCCTTTTTCTTTCCTTCACTTTATTTTTTTTTCTTTAAATTTTATAATATTTTATTAATATTTCTTATCTCTGTTACTATGCTTTTATTTATTTATTTTTTATTGTGGGTAAAAATCAAATTTTTTCACAATACATACCAATATTTGTAAGATGATATATAAATACATATGCATATATGTGCATTTGCTTACATAAATGTTATTATATATATATATATATATTTTTTTAAAGGTGCTTAGATTACCTAATTATTACTCAGAAATTACAGGGATTCCCATGTTCCCCAACTCCCACACTTCCCACAACATCCCACACCAACATCCTTCAACAGTGTGGCACATCACCCGCAATGGATATACACATCCTGGGGCCTTGCCACCAAAAATAGACAACATTTCATGTCATAGACCACCCTCTCTCCCACACAGTTCTACATAGTATATGCTGATGCAAAATGGCCTACATCTGTCGCCGCAACAACACTCGGGACAACCCCCAAGTCCCAAAAAGCCCCTGTATTTCAACTGCCCCTCCCCTCCCTGCTCTGAAAACTTCCAGTGGCCACTGGCTCCACCTCACTGTTAAAATTTCTTCCATTGCTTGAATCACAATATGTCTACAAAAGAACACCACCAAGTCCACTCTAGTCCATAGCTCCTCCCCCAATCCTGAGGAGTTTGGGATGGTGGTGTCCACTCCACCTCCAAGTGAGAGAGGGCTTATATCCCATGGATATGGTGGATGGGGTTATCCTGCCTGTAGCTGCAGGCCCTCTCCATTCCCTGGGATGGCTGTTGCCCATAGTCGTCTCCTCGCCAGGTGACTTGGATGAGTCCGTTGAGCTGTAGGGTAGGAGTTGCAGCTCCACCAAGATTGCAGGCACAGCTGGCACATAGGTAGGCCAGAGGCTCCAGTCTCTGGAAGTACACCTGAAAACTCCAGCATCACATATAGGTGTGATTAGAAGGGACTGATGGACCATGTGCAGGAAGGACTTATTTGAGTCCAACTCTGTCACTCTCAGGAGCACAGATTCCAAAGAAGAGCCTACTAATAAGGCATCAATCTCTGGGGCTATCCCCACTTATATAGGACCTGGGTGTCTCCAGAGCCCTCAGGAGCCCCTCTGTTTTGGGTGATATCCACTTTGTTGTTCTATGAGAAAATGTTTAGTTGCTATACTTTATTATCTGTATAACAGTTATAACAATGCTAACATCCAAAAAAAAAAAAATAAGGTTTTAATATGGGGTGGGGAAGGGGGAGGGAGGTTGGGTATGTGGGAGTCTCTAGTATTCCATGTGTGACTCTGCTGTGACCTAAAACTTCTTTGAAAATTAAACCAAAATTTGGGAGACACTGGGGAATGAGAAGGGGAAGGTGTCATGGTACACTGGATATCGGATAATACAGTGATAAAAGAAAAAAAGTATATTTTTTTTAAAAAAAGGATTTTTTTTGTTTTTTTTTCCCATTTTTTTTGAATATCCCAATCTGCTAATTATATTTTATTTTTAGTTTTGTTTCTTTTTTCTTCTTCTGAGTTTCCTTGTACTTATCTCTTGCATTTATGCTTATCATTATTATTTCTTTTTCCTATTAATTGTATTTCATTATTATATGGGTTTCATGTTCAAGGAAGGTTTGGATGACAGAAGGGTTACAATGGGGGCTGCAGAGGTCCATTGGTGGGGAGTGTCTGGGAAGGGGGATTCATGGGAGTAAGATTATCTGAATATAAATGAAAGATATATAAAATTGTTCAAATGATCAAGGGATGGGGCATGGTCACACAGGGTAGACAATCACTCAATAAACGAGGGAATCTGAATTCCCAGCCTGGAGAGCTCTGCCACATTCTCCAAGGGAGCGGCAACAGTCCAACAGTCCCCTGAGTGCAGGGGCAGTGTCTGGCAAAAGAGGAAGGTCCACTGATGGGGTCTTGTTATTGATGACTAGCCTTATGAGTCTTTGCTCTTGTAATTGAAACTTAGCCTACTCTTATGGGGTGCATAAGGGTTGCCACATGAGAGCCTCCTTGTTGCTCAAATGTGGCCTCTCTCTAAGCCAAACTCAGCATATGAGTGCATTACCTTCCCCCCAACGTGGGACATGACTCCTGGGGATAAGCCTCCCTAGCAACGAGGGATTAATACCAAGTGCCAACTGGCAACACGATTGGAAAAAGACCTTGAATAAAACGGGGAAAAGGTAAAGAGAAATGAGTTCATGTAGCTAGGAGACTTCAAAGAGAATCGGGAGGTCATTCCAGAGGTAATGCTTACGTACACCTCAGTAGGATTTCATAGAACACCAAAGTGGATTTCCTTCCCTTTAAATAGACATGAGTTTATCTGTTTTTGGGTGTTCATTAATTTTTTTTCATATGTACTTTCATTAAAATCAACATTAGTTTGTTCTGCTATTGGTCCAGCGATAGCAGTATCCTGTTTATTATCTTCATTTTCATCTGATTGTAATGGTTTTAGAGCAACAGAAATAAGACTACACAAAGACCATTCATGTATGGGAATTATCTTTCCCCTTTTGATAATCCCTTTTTAAAACTTTCATGACTAACTTCCACTGTTTCAGATTTAAAATATCCCGCCCTTGTGGCTGAAACCAATAACAATGTTTCTGTATGAGAGAAAAAATTTCCTCAAAAGCTGAGGATTTAATAGTTACACCAGTGCTTTTTAATAAAGTTTTTAAAACTCTAGAGTACTCTTCAAAGTTCCACTGCTAATTCCCCATTTCCCTGATGATCCCAAGGATCTAACTTATGTTTTTTTCTTTGTTTTAAACCGCTTGTCAGGAGCTCCTTGGTCCACTGCACACTGACTGAAAGAAAAATTGGGTTTCAGGTCCCTGTTCGGGCACCATATGTTGATGTTCTGGAACTAGGTCCATGAAAACTGTGCCAGGGATGAGAAAGAAGTAACTGGGGTCAGGGGACCCACTATCCAATGGGAGGAGAGTGCTGCTGTATAAAACATTGTGGCTTTTATTTAGCTTTAGAACAAAGAAAATATATGTGCGCATGTGCAAGGGTAATAGATACATGACAGTTTACACATTACTAAAGTCAGCAAGTTTTAGGTTAATGGCTCAGTTCTCTTTTCATTCCTGCACGTAAAAGAACTTTTTAATCATTATCTGACATATATTAAATACACTCTTAGAAGCACAGAATGCTTCTTTACCAGGCTCCTACCATGTCTTATCTTAGTGTCTTGAGACTAAAGACGCCTGTCCCATACATACCAAGGCATCCTGCTTTCTGTCAGTAGTCATGACCTTTAATTGAACTCCTTCAGTGCTCTTTCAAACAATGATGTTTTTCATTACCTCTTCAAGAACAATGGTGAACAGAGCAGTAGAAAGTGTTCTGGAGGTAGATGCAACCCTGTTTTCGAACAAAAGCAGGAAACTGTCTTTTTTTTTTCAGGTTTCTTTCTTGAAGTGCATACAAACAAATTGTCCATTTTGACCTCTGCAGCTTATGGTACATTTTCATTTCTGGTCAAATTTTAATTTAATGACAATATATAGTGTTTATCTCTTCATATTCTCATTATACTTGCAAAGTTCTTGAGACATATTTTTGTCAAAAGAAAACATGTCTATTTCATCAATATGCAATAGTTGCTTATATCATTTATAAAATGAAAAGGAAATAAATATCACCAAGTGATCACTAATAAAATTAGTTATAAAATCTATTACTGAATGAATTAAGTCATCAAATTTGCCACTAGAAGCATTTGATTTCTAAAATTTTTATTTTCTTATTTTTTTTATTTTTAAAGAAGCTTTAGATTACACAAATGCTACATAAATAAAATATAAAGAATTCCATAAGTCCCACTCCTTCCTCTTCCCACACTTTCCCACATTAAATATATCCTTCATTAGTGTGGTACATCTGTTATAATTGATCAACACACTTGCTGATAGTAAAGGAATACGGAATAGGTAGTGGAAAGTGTTTAATATAAATACTAGCTCTGGCCATATGACAGTAGGCAGAAACATAGACTGTAATAAAACATTTTCCATTATGTTGGAATATACACACATATATGTATGTCTTAGTTTTCTTCTCTTGCACCACTTGCATAAAAAAGAAATTGTATTAACATTATGTCATAGTAAAAAATTTGTAGGATAAGAGTAAATATCACTCCAGGACTTGCGTTTGTTTCTGGGGAAAAGGCTAGTGCATTTTCTGTGTTACAAAACAAAGGAAAGTTATATCATACTAAGCAGAATTATAAATATGTTATTATCTTAATTAGGGGATTAATTATGGCTTAAGTAGACATGTCTGAGTATCACATTGATAAGCAGTAGACTGTGAAGTTTAGGTTCATATGCCAACTTGAACAGATTATGGTGCCCAAAATGTTTGATCAAGGTTGAACAGGCATGATTTTTCAATGTGAGGTTATTTCACAAAGGGATTTGCATCTGTAATCAGTGTTCATTGTATTTGCAACTCATTTCATCTGACTCTACAAAGGAGACTTCTCACAGGAATGTGGAGAGTCTCCCCATCCAATTACTTGGAGTTCTTAAAAACAGAACTGAGTATATCAGAAGTTAGAAAGAAGAATTTCTTCCTCAATTAGCCAAACTCTATTAGGAAGTTCAGCTTCACCATAGTGGGAGTTTACAATTCACAGCCTGTCCTGCAGAATTCATTCTTGGAAACCCACACAGTCATGCTGTGAACCAATTTCTATAACAAATCTTTTAATGTATATCAGGTCAGTTCTCCAAAAAACCTTTTAGTTTTCCTGAATTCTATGGCAATCACCACACAATGTGTTGGCTTAAAAAAGACAAATTTATTGGATGAAGGTTTTAAAAACTGGAGGTTCACATTCAAATAACAAGGCCTGCTTTATCCCCAAATTTTATAACATTGTTGCAGGCTTAATGCAAATCTTGGGGTTTCTGGATTTGGATCTCTGCTTCCTGTCACATGGAGATCTCTTTCTCCTTGTGTCTGATTTTCTTTCTTACTGTTTTCTCTATCTTCCAGCTTCTTTCTGCATGGCCTTCTCTATCCTCTGGTTTCCAGTTTCTTCTCTTTGTAAAGTTCCCAGTAAGGGTACTTAAGATCCACCCTAATTCATTGAAAATAATGAAATTTTATTTTTTATTTTTTCATTGAAGGTCCCACCTTCGATGAAAATAATATATTCAAGAGGTTCAATTTACAAAATACTTTACTCCCAATGTATGAGGATTAATGTAAGTAATATGTCTAAATTGGAGTACTTAATTCAACCTTCCATGATTTTCCCTCTGGAACACAAAAAGATATGTTCTACCCATGAGCAAAATATATTTATCCAACCTATTATCCCAAAATCTTTAAGTCATTTCAGCAATATCTTTAAGTCCAAAGTATCATCAAAATCACTTGAGGATGTGGTCCAGTCTGTGGGAAAATTCCTCTTTAATCATTGGAACTGTGAAACCTAGAAAACAAGTTTTCTGATTCCAAAATGTAATCATGGGAAAGGCATAGGATAGACTTTCTCTTTCCAGAGGTGAGGAACTGGAAGAAAAAAGAGACCAGACCAGGTTACCCAAGGAAGTTTGAAATCCAGTCTGCAAACTCCATTAGATATCCAGGACTGAGAGTCATTTGCGGAGTTATGCATAGTCCTCTGGGCCTACTAGAGTTGTGCTCCACCTGCCCCCATCCCTTTTCAAACACCTGGAGAGTGGTCTTACTCAGCAAACAGTAGGGCCTAGGTTCCAACAACTGCAAGCATTGAAATGGTGGGCAGGACTGTGTGAAGAACACACCATCTTGCATTGACATGAGAGCTCAAGTCTGCCTGAAAATCTGGACAGAAGGCTCCCGTCCTGGGGCATAAATCCTGCTGCACCCAAAGGCTTGGCCTGAGAAGATGTCTTCAGTGGAGACTTTCCCATGGTTCTGCCCTTGAACTCATTGTTTATTCATTTTGTCTTGTCTCTTCTTGCATCCAGCCTGGCTTTTCATCTGCTCATACAAAATTCTCAAAAGCCATCAGAGAAAAGGATTTTCCTTAGATCCTTCCTGGACAAATACATTTCAAATCCTGCTAGGAGGCTGCATAAGGGAGTGATGACAATATTCTGCTTCCATGTCTTGTTCCCATTTAAAGGAATATTTTCTGTTCATGAAAATTCACTTATAATTATGGTAAATGTAGTTTTCTATATGTATATTATATGCAAAAAATTTTAAAATGAAACAAAATGTTATTTTGTTGTCCCTTTTAAAATAAGGTACTTAGAAATTCTTTGAATCACTCATCATCTTACTGATTTTCCTATTAATGAAATAGTAAATAAATTTTTTGCCCATATGCATTTTATAGCTGAATGATTTGAGTTTTTAACATTTTGAAAATTAAAGTTTAGCATTTTAGTTCTGTCAACTACTCTTAATTTTTAAAATTTGTATTTCAATTGATTTTTCTTCTTAGCTGTCTTTTTTCACATTTTCTTTTCTTAATTATGTTTTCTATGGTGGTTAATAACTCATATTTTACTAAATCTTACTAGATTTCTGTTTCTTTTATATCTAGTTTATTTCTGACTTCTATGACACCTGCTTTCTTATCTTCCTTACGTTTATCCATTTGCTGTCTGATTTATATGATTTTCTTGAAGCTTTAGCTTTGTTAACATTTGTTTTTACATTATTATACCATATTAAATTTTTTATTTCCTTTTATGCTGTGATATAATTACACTTTGGAAAATATTTTGGTTCCATGTATCCTTCCCTCTTATATTGAGTTTAATAACTGTGATTCTTTTATTCACCTATGTTTAAATGTCATTGTTATTCTGGCTATCAGGTACAGTAGTAGGTTAATAATGGGTCATCATAAATTTTCCTGTTTCATGCTAAATGAATTACTCTCATGTTTTGATGATGGCCCTAAAGTACTTCTTAATGTATGTATTAGTTTGTCAAAGGGGTGGTGATAAACACAACTGGAAATCTGTTTCCTTTTATAAAGGGGTTTATTTGGGGTAATAGACCATAGAAAGCCCAACTCAAGGTACCATAAGAGGTGTTTTCTCACCAAAGTAAATTGCCGCATGTTGAAGTAAGATTTCCACTGATCTCTGGCTGGTCTCTGCCTTCTCCTCAGGGATTACCCTTTCCTCTTGAGCACCATGAAACCAGTCTCTTGAGACTTCATGCTTAAGTGATCCTTCAGTTCTTTCTCTTCTGGCAAAGGACTTGTTTCTTTCAGGGCCTCATATATCAGAATTGGCTCTTCTGCTCTCTTTCCAATCTCAGTAAGAAGCTATCAGGCAAATGGCTCATATTTTTCCAGGTCCTCAGATGTTTAAGCCTTTGTTTTTCTGTCATATTGCAGGATTAAAAATGACAGAGCTTTCAATTCCTGTCTCCTCTTGTGTCAGTCTCAGTGAGTGTCTGTTTATATCAGACAAAGCAAGAAGGTGGGGACTCAGCCTGCATCATGCCCACTGATATAGTCGAATCAAAAGCCATAAATCAGTATTAATGGGTAATCTAATCAAAGACCCCTTGACTGAAGGAACAACCAGCAAGATGGTGGCAGATTAAGGCACTCATAGAGTCATCTCATGCTACAGGGCAGTTATTAATCACCCAGAGCTACCTAAAGCACATGTTTGGGGGCTCCAGGAGACCAGAAGAGCATCCTGCATCATCCTTGAAAGAATGGAAGGAGGAGACTGCCCATCTGCAGAAAAGATTCATAAGTAGAACACTACATACCAGGAGGCCAGTGCCCATCCTTCCCTGGGATCAGAAGCAGCCACCGGAGATATTCCTGAAATTGGAAGCTCCACTTCCCAAAAGAGTGGGAGGAAGGCATTGTGGGGCAGAAACTGCAGCAACTGATTAATAAAATCACCAGGTTAAAGTGTAATCCTAAGAACAGTTAAAGTTTGAACCTGTCCAAGTCAGAAAGAGGCTGGAAGCTGCAATCTTAAGTCCGCATCTGACATGAGGGAAAATGGAGCTGACCGAAAATCACAGTGCTGGTAGGGACCGGCTTTTTTCCATCCAGATCAGTTTGCAGCTCTAGCTTAAGCCCCAGGCCTACCTCTGGCAGAGAGAAATATGAAGGAAGCTGTGCCAGCCTCTCCAGGAAACAACAGGCCATGCTGCGGAGGCTGGTGATCATCCCACTTTGGCAGCGCAAGCCACCCCAGGAGCTATTCTGTGGCAAGGATTGGAAGCTTCATTTCCCAAAAACAGGAGAGGAAGAGATGGTTGACCACCAATTTCAGCTACTGATTAGTCAGTTCAGCTGGCTAAAGTATAAGCCTAAGAACACCACAAGTTTGAACCTGTCCAAGCAAGAAAGAGGCCAATAGCTGCCATTATTACTCCACCCCCAGCATGAGAAGAAGCCGTGAGAGATAATCATAGTAGGTAGAGACCAGTTTTTTTCACCCAGATTGGCCTGCAGCCCTAGCGTAGGCATCAGCCCCAACTCTAGCATGGAGGAAGCAAGCAGGGACTGCACCAGCTTATCCATGTTCATTTGGATGATACAGACTGAATAACTGGCAGTCTACCGGGGCAACTATGGTCCTTTTTGACCTGTACTGCATAGATTACTGCCCACACCTGCAGCTCCATATCCACCCCAGACAGGGGAGAAAGTGGTGTGAAGCTTCATAAGTCTCTCTGGGCAACTACAGTACAGACCTGAATGAGTTGGATTATTCCACACATCTGGGGCTCTGTTCATACCTCTGGCAAAGGAGAAAATTGGGAGAGGCTTCATTGGTCCTTGGGGCAATGAAGGCAGCTTGAACCTCCACAGCTTATAGCACAAACTACATGCTTAGCTCCTACTACACAACCAGCAAGGGAGAAAAGGCAGGAAGCCCTAAACTAAAGAGAAAAACTGCACCCACAATAAACACTCTAGTAAACCAGATGCTAAGACACCAAAAAAAAAAAAAAAATTACAATGCACACTGAGAAACAGGAACACATGGGCCAGTTAAAGGAACAAGATAAGCCTCCAGATGAAAAAACAGAGTTGAGACAATTAATCATAGATGTTCAAACAAATCTCCTTAATAAATTCAATGAGATGACTAAAGAAAATAAGGATATTAAGAATATATTGGGTTTGAAATTTTTCCAGATTCCAGGTCATTTTGAAAATTCTGATTAAAAAACACTCAATTTAAAATATGTTTGATATATCAGGCTTCAAATAATGATTGC
>JAQZBX010099772.1:0-11434 GCA_029593785.1 Cabassous unicinctus
AAAAAAAAAAAAAACCTGCTGGGATTTTTATTGGAATTGTGTTGAATTTGGAAATCAGTTTGGGCAGAATTGACATCTTAATGACATTCAGCCATCCAATCCATAAACACAGAATGTTCTTCCATTTATTTGTTTTCTTCAGTTTCTTTCATCAATATTTTAGTTTCCTGAATACCAATCCTTTATGTCATTGATTAAGTTTATTCTTAAATATTTGATTGTTTTAGTTACTCTTTATAAATGGTATTTTTTTTTCTGGTTTCTTCCTCAGATAGCACATTAGCAGTGTATAGAAACACGACTGGTTTTTGCATATTAATCTTGTATCCCACCACTTTGCTGAACTCATTTGTTCTAGTAGCTTTTTGGGGGATTTTTAAGGGGATTCTAGATATAGGATCATATCATTAGCAAATAGTGAATATTTTACATTTTCTTTTCCTATTTGGGCACATTTTATTCCTTTTTCTAGCCTAATTACTCAGGATAGAAACTGTAGCACAATATTGAATGGTAATGGTGACAGTGGGCATCCTTGTCTTGTTCCGGATCTCACTGGGAAATCTTTCAGTCTTTCACCATTGAGTACAATGCTAGCTGTAGGTTTTTCATATATGCACTTTACATATTGAGAAAGCTTCCTTCTATCCTTATATTTTGCAGTGTTGTTTTTTTTTATCAAGATAGGGTGCTGTTTTTGTCAAATGCCATTTCTGCATCAATCAAGAGGATCATGTGATTTTTCTTCTTCAGTTTATCAGTGTGGTTTATTACATTAATTGATTTTCTTGTATTGAACCACCATTCCATACCTGGGATAAAACCCACTTGATTATAGTGTATAATTCTTTTAATGTGCTTTTGAATTCTGTTTACAAGTATTTTGCTGAGGATTTTTGCATCTATACTCATTAGAGATATTGATCTGTTCTTTTCTTTTTTATAGTTTCTTTATATGCTTTTGGTAGTAGGGTGATGTTGGCTTCATAGAATGAGTTTGGTAGCATTCTTTCTTGTTCAATTTTTTTTGAAGAGCTTGATCAAGATAAATATTTGATTGTTTTTGAATGATTGGTAAAATTCACCTGTGAAGCCATCTGGTACCGGACTTTTCATCTTTGGGAGGTTTTTGATGACTGTTTCCATCTCTTCACTTGTGATTGGTTTGTTGAGGTGTTCTATATCTACTAGGGTCAGTGTAGGTGGTTCATGTGTTCCTAGGAATTTGTCCATCTCCTCTATATGTCTACTTTTTTGGCATACAGTTGTTTACGGTATCCTTTTATGATTTCTCTTATTTCTGCGGGATCAGTGGTAATGTGTCCCTCTCACTTCTGATTTCATTTGCATCTTTTCTCTTTTTTTCTTTGTCAGTCTAGCTAACAGTTTGTTGATTTTGTTGATCTTCTCAAAGTACCAACTTTTGGTTTTCTTGAGTCTCTCTATTGTTTTTTTGTTCTCAATTTCATTTATTTCTGCTCTGATCTTTATTATTTCTTTCCTTCTGCTTCATTTGGGATTAGTTCACTCTTCCTTTACTAGTTCCTCCAGGTGTGCAGCTAGATCTTCAATTTTAGCTCTTTCTTCTTTTTTAATGTAAGCATTGAGGGCTATAAATTTCCCTCTCATCACTGCCTTTGCATTGTTCCATAGGTTTTGATATGTTGTGTTCTCATTTTCATTCATCTCAAGATATTTGCTGAATTCTCTTACAATTCCTTTTTTGACTCACTGATTATTTAAGAATGTGTTGTTTAATCTCCATATATTTAAGAATTTTCCCTTTTTATGTCCATTAATGATTTCCAGCTTCATTCTGTTTAGATCAGAGAAAGTGTTTTGTATTATTTCAATCTTTTTACATTTATTGAGATTTGTCTTGTGACCTAACATATGGTCTATCTTGGAGAAGGATCCATGAGCACTTGAAAAGAAAGCATATCCTGCTGTTTTGGGGTGCAATGTTTAACCAAGAGATAACTGGTAGGTTTAGTTCATTTATATTATCCAAGTTCTCTGTTTCTTTTTCATCCTCTGTCCAGTGTTCTATCCAATACTGAAAGTGGTATATTGAATTCTCCAATTATTACGGTAAAGCACCTATTTCTCCCTTAAGTTTTGCCAGTGTGTGCCTCATGTATCTTGGGGCACTCAGGTTAGGTGCATAAATATTTAATATAGTTATTTCTTCTTGGTGAATTGCCCCTTTTATTAATACATAAAGAGCTTCTTCATCCCTTATAACAGTTTTGCATTTGAAATTTATTTTCTCTGATATTAGTATCACTACTACAGCTCTTTTTTGGTTACTATTTTCATGGAATATCTTTTTCCCACCTTTCATTTTTAACCTGGTTGTGTCCTTATGTCTGAGATGGGTCTCTTATAGAAAATATATAGATGACTCATATTTTTAAAATCCATTTTATCAATTTTTTTTTTTTTTAAGTACCAACGTCGGGAAATAAACCCAGGACCTTGTATGTGGGAAGTCAGTACTCAACCACTGAGCCACATTATCTCCCCTGAGTTGGCTTTTTCACCTTTGGCTTGTTGTTTTTTGTTTTTGTTTTTTATGTTAATGTTTTTAGGAGGCACCCGGAACTAAACCCAGGACCTCCCATGTGAGAATCAGACACTCAACTGCTTGAGCCACATCTGCTCCCCAGGCTATGTCTTTTGATTGGGGAGTTCAAACTATTAACATTCAAAGTTATTACTGTGAAGGTATTACTTACTTCATCCATTTTGTCCTTCAGTTCTCTGTTGTCATATCTTATTATTGTCTGTCCTCTTATCCTTTAATTTACCCTTCCTAACAATACTCATTTCTAAACTGTTCTCCAAATCTCTCATCCTTGTTTTTTCCTCTCAGGCTGCAGCACTCCCTTTAGTATCTTGTGTAATTCTTGCTTTTGGTAACATATTCTCTCAGTTATTGTTTGTGAAGACTTTAAACTCACCTCATTTTAAAGGACAGTTTTTTCAGATACAGAATTCTTGGCTGACAGTTTTTCTCTCTTTTTTTTAAATATATTTTTTATTTATTTTTAAAAGATACTTAGATTACATAAATTGTTACATTAAAAAAATAAGGGATTCCCATATGCCCCACTCCCCAGGAGTGCTAAAGGAAGAGGCAGGTGGCTGCAGGGTCCACAGCCCATATGTGCCTAATTTTTCCTGCCTAATTTCAAATAGCCGGCACTTCCCAGGGCTGTGGTACCCACTAGGCAGGTGATGCAGGTGTTTGCGGGCCCATCAAGCAGGGGCACTCCAAAAACAGAAGAAAATGCTCCACTGCAGCCGGTGTCACCAGAGCAGGCAAGCAGATGATTGGAAGGAAGTGATTTTCTTTTCAACAGATGTCTATTTTCAGTCGCTTTAAAATATTTTATTTTGAATATTGCATGAAAAAAGAAACGTAATCAAGATGTGTAGGATCTCTAAAGCTCTTAATCCAGTCCTGACATATGTGATAAACCCTAATATTTTGCATGAAATTGCATCCGCAGAATCTCAGATTCACTTGGAATGATTTCTTTTATTAGTCCATTTATGGACTAGTTTTTATCTACAAGGAAAGAGACTACTTCACATAACCTAGCTCACGTAACCTATTTTACAATTCTGCAGCATAAGTATTTCTATGCCCATTTTCCAGATGAGGAAACTGAGGAGGCCACACAGCTAAAAAGAGGCAGAATCAGGACCTGAACCCAGACCTCGGTGGCTTCCCAGACCCCAAGCTGCCCTGCTATGGTGTAGCCATGGGCCCTGGGCTCTGCCCAGTGCAAGAGGCCTCTTTTGGAGAGGAGGGAGGGTGGGAGACTGGGAACCTGGTATCTGGAGCCAAATCCAAAAGATATTATATGTGAAACTGTGGGCAGGCAGCTAGTAGCCAAAATGCAACACAGGCAAAATTATTTTTCAGATGCCCCCCTGCCTTCCTCCCCTCTCGGACACAGGCTAAGTGAAGTCTTTTCCAGGCATAGCAAATCTGCAGCCTGTGCCTCACCCCTCTCTCCTCCCACATGCACCACAAACAATTAAGGGCACTCACAGCTCTCTTCCACCCCAAACCCCAGGCTCGGGAGCCTCCTTTCCAGGCTTCAGGCAGCCTCCACCCACCGGCTTTCTCGTATCCCATGATCTGACAACAGAGTGGCCTCCCCTCCCGAGGCTAGCCCTCCCACTCCAAACCTGATCTAGCCCTCTCTCTTATTTCTGAAGCAGACAAGCTGAGCTGAAGTTAAGTACAAAATGATTCTTAGTGGAATTAGAAATTTCTGGAAAGACAGTGGCTTCACTTCAAAAAATGAATCTTTGGGGAGCTGGTGTAACTCAGTGGTTGAATGCTGGCTTCCCACGTACAAGGTCCTGGGTTCAAACCCTGGCCCTGGTACCTCAAAAAAAGAAAAAAGAATCTTTAATGTGGACCTGCAGACAGGATAAGGGAAGAGAAGCTGCAGCCCAGGGAAGCTGCTCTTGGTTGACAAGGGTTAAGCCACAGCAGGCAACGGAAAAATCTGACGTGTTTGCTACATAGAACACTCAAGCCCACTCATATTCTCCAAGCTGCCTCATGCTCTATGCCTTACATCTGTGTAATGCACAATGCACATTAATCTACTACATGCCACATACTTGATCAGTAAAACCTCACACTCAAAAAGTGCTTCCATGTGCCAGGCACAGAGGGCTTTCCAGACCATCAAACAGCACCACAGAGGAGTTATCTTTACTCTTGTCTTGTACACGAGGTGACTGAGGCACAGAGAGCTTGGACTCGAAGGCAAGGCCATAGCCACCAAGTGGTGGAGCAGGTCTTTGATGCCAGATAGGCTGACTCAGATCTGTGTTTATGATGGCAAAGTTGTCATGCAAATGCTGCAATGACAGTGTGTGCATGCATGAGCAGGCGTGTTTCACCACTGATCTACACCTTGGATGTGAGGGTGTCAGCACACTCTGCTTGGAAAATGAGGCTTACTGTCCATTCCTAGTTTGTCGGCTGTCAAAACTCACTACCTGGGACAATCCAGGTAAGGCACCGAGCAGAAGGGAAAGCCCATCACCAACGCTGAATCAAAAGGGAATGAACCATTAGCAGCCCCATCAGCATATCCTGTGAGTGACTTTTTGGAAAATTGGGCATGCTGTTTAGATGGTGACCATATTTTTCAAGCCAGAAAAAAAAAGGAACTTATGGGGATCAGAACATACAGGAAGCAGATGTGGCTCAAGTGGCTGAGCTCCCACCTACCACATGGTAGGTCCAAGGTTCAGTTCCCAGTGCCTCCTAAAGGAGACAAGCAAGACAGCAAGCTGATGCGATGGGCTGGCACAGCAAGCTGATGCTACAAGATGACACAACAAGAGACGCAAGAAAAATATAATGAGACACCACAAAGCATGGAGCAGAGGCGGCTCACGTGATTAGGTGCCTCCCTCCCACATCAGAGGTCCCAGGTTCAGTACCTGGTGCCTTCTAAAAGGAAGACCAGTGCACAGCAAACAGACACAGCAAATGCAAACAACAAGGGGGTGGGGAAAAATAAAATCTTTTTTTAAAAAAGTGAATTAAACAGCATAATGGTAGCCTTGAGGTACTCAGCAAAAAATTAAAGAAAAAAAAAAAGAACATATGAAAATTGGGTTTCTCAGAAATCCAAAATACTCATTACTCCACTAGCAGGTGCCTCCATGCCTTGTTCTCTCTTCTGTAAAGGCACAAGCCAGTAGCTAGAGGTGAACTTTCACCTGTATTTGGCTTACTCATCATTTTAAACTTCACTTTGAAAACACACTGAGAGAAAGAGGATTGGAAAACACTAGGCTGGGTTCCTCACATCTATTTCAGGTCATTTAAAGCAAAACAAACTTGCTGGTTATCATTTAACCAATGAGTTACAGTTTACCTAATGACACTAGTTGCACAAATTAGTTCATAAGTCTAAAGGTTTTGTTTTTTTTTAACACAAGATAGATTTAAAATATTATGAATAATAGAAAAGTGATGCTTTAGTTCTTTTTAAAAACTTGCATATAATGTATTTATTTATGAAGACTACAATTAAATTTTAAATAATCTATTTCCTTGTGCCTCAAAAAGAATACATTTTAATCCATTGGACAGTAAATGACTATACATGGATCAGCCACCTTCATCACTCCAGATATGTTTATATTCTTGGTGCAGTTATTGATAAGTATCAAACATATCAAATATTTTACAAAACTCCTCCCAAACAAATTTATTCTGAGTTAGTAAAATAAAAAAAGGCCTGCCACATAGCACTTTGAGTAAAAAGAATGCTGTTAAGGTCAACTCCACACATGCATGTGAATTTAATTTTGAGTTTCATCATTCAAATGGTAAATTTCTCTTTACTAAGTATTTCGAAGACAAAAGGAATTATTCAGAAAGGCCAAAACAAATCCTTGTTTTGCTTTGTTTTAGCAAAGTAATATAGTTTTTAAGAAATCCATGAATATAGTTGTAAATTTTAGACAGTGCTTGGTAGAGAAAATTGAGCATTTAATAAAATTAATAATAATCACAAATAATAATTTCAACTGGACATGAATTCAGGGAATGCCCTCAGATTCCCAAAAAACTAATACACATCCCATGTTACTTTTTTTTTTTCTAAAGCATGTTAGTATTTAATGAACCTCCTTCCATGTTACTTTTGAATATAGTAACCTGAAAGCTGTTTGGTGAAGCATATATGTGCAGTAGCAAAATACACCTTCCTAGAACTAGCATCTTCCTTCTGCCAATGTTTAGCAATCTTGCACCTTTCCAACACCCACATTTAGGAAACAGAAAGACCCATAATTCACCACACGTGAAATAAACCCCAGTCTTCTCCAAGTGCACCTACTCACCTCTTCTTCCCCACTGTTGGGCACTTGGCAGTGAACTTCCCCTGTGGACGGGTTGTGAGAATCTAGATATGAGTGACAAGGTAGAAACAACTTGCCACCTATGAAGTTTTCCAGTATCAAAAGTGCCTTTTTTCCAGCCATGGTTCAGTCAGGTTCTGCCCTTGGTCATTGTGACAGCTCAGTTTGGTTGTCCCACCATGTTCCCTTGCTCCTGAGGGCCTCCTCCCCCTTAAGGGAATTCCAGTCTCCAGACTGTGGACTCGGGAAGTGCTAACAGCCTGCCCTGACTTCCAGGACATCATGAGAAACAGACACTAATGTGCTCAGCTTGTGCATCTGAACCTTGTCCAAAGACATTGCCAGTATCATTTTATCATATTTACACTGCAAACTGTTCCCCAGTCAAGGATTTATTAAGCGACAGTTCCTGAAGCAAGTCCTTCACATGAATTCCTCATTTATTCCATTCATAGTCCATGTGAAGTAGATGCTATTTCCCATCTTTTATAGAAGACACTGAGCATCTGGGAGGTTGTACAACTTGTCCAGGGTCACACAGCTCATGAGGGAGCCTCGCCCCTCAGTGTCCTAAGTGCAGCTTTTCCTTCTGTGCATCCCTGGCCACTCACACAGCAGAGGCGAATCAAGACAGACAGCCCCTTTCCATTGCTCAGCTCTGGCTCCCACAGCCTTGGCTGCCTTCTTTCTGCAGAACTCTGTCCAGCCAGAAATGAGGGTGGCTCACATCTTCCCAGGTGTGTTACGGAGATGAAGACACAAACCAAGAACATGCAAGCCATGCATGACAAATGGCATACAGAGCCAGGATGTGTGTAAGAATCTCTACAAATGGGGAAGAGAGATGAACAGCCCAATATAAGAAATAAGCAAAGGATATACAAAAGCGAGGGGTACACGAGGAAACACAGCTGATCAAGGGATTGCTTAAAGGGTGCTCAACCTCATTGTTAACGAAGAAACATGAAACTCAAAGGAGCCCTGTTTTTCCAATCAGACTGGAAAATGGTTTTTAGGATCGACAGCATCGCCTGCAGATAAGGGTGGGAGGAAGCCTGTGCTCTCCTTCTCCGTTGATGGGAGATACTGGAAGC
Source organism: Cabassous unicinctus (assembly GCA_029593785.1). NCBI lineage: Eukaryota > Metazoa > Chordata > Mammalia > Cingulata > Chlamyphoridae > Cabassous > Cabassous unicinctus. The sequence goes on from JAQZBX010099772.1 coordinate 8,007, forward strand.
CTCATCAACACTTAAATACACCCACCTTTAGTCCTAGCAATGACCCTTCTATGAATCTCTCCTGCAGAATTACTTGCCCATGTGCAAGGAGATAAGTCACAGGGCACTGCTTTCTATGCTAATTAAAATATCAAAAACAAGCTAAAATGTCCATCAGTTGGTGAATATTATACTCATGACTACTACAATACTGGATGTATTGTTAAGTAAAAAAGGAAGCTAATGAATAATAAGTGTAGTATGATCACTGGGATGTCTACATGCTTGAGGGGTTGAGGGGAGAAGGGAAAGGTCTCTTCCCCTTTTTTCTCTATCTACATTTGAAATGCTTAGCTATTTTATGATAAGCCTATAAATACATACTACTCCTTCCACAGTTAACTAAATGTAATTGGATGTTAGATATTAGAATTCTAAAATTCACCGGTCATTTGGTGTCATTTCTTGGCACCTCCTAGACCCGCTCTGCTTCCATCTACAGGCTCTCCCCAGGTATTCTCCAAAACTCCTGCTAATCAACTCTGCAAAGCAACATGCTCCCCATTCTCTATGCAGAAAGTCTCCTGGCCTGTGCCTGCAGGTTAAAAAACTCCATAAGACATTCTGCTGAACAAAGACCCACCTCTGGGTCTTTTGTCCTCAGCAGCTCAGACCCTCTGCTGAAGCTTTGGAAATACAACTCATTTATCCAACATAACCATATTCTTGGAAAGGGCTCCCTCTTCCCAACCAGTAAGAAGCACAAAGCAGTATAAAGATGGTTTTTTTTCTCTTAGCTTAAAATTCTTAACATTTCCTTTTCCAGATTATCTTTTTTTCTTTTATCTTATGTTAATGGATTTTGGTAATATTGATGGGGGAGAGGCTTAAAACAATAGGAGTTGATTGTGTCACAGTTCTGAAGACTGGAAGTCTGAAATCTGTGTTGGAATGACTCTATCTTTCCTTGCTTCTTCAGCTTCTGGTGGCTACTGACAATCCTTGGCATCACTTTCATCTTCAAATAGCCTTCCCCGCTTTGCCTGTCTGTGTGTCCTCTCCTTATAAGGATTCCAGCCATTGAATTTATTTTATTTTTTTCCACTCCTGAAATGGCTCTCTTGTCTGTCTGCTTATTGTTTCTACTTGCTGTTTGCACTTGTTTTCTGTGCTCATTGCCTGCTCGCTATGTCTGCTCTCTTTGTCTGCGCGATGTGTTCTGTGTCTTCTCACTGTGTTCTTGCTGTGTCTGCTCATTGTGTCTGCTTGTCTTCTTTAGGAGGCACTGGGAACCAAACCCAGGTCCTCCCATGTGGGAGGTGGGAGCCTAACCACTTGAGCCACATAACTTCCCTGCTCATTGTGTCTGCTCATTGCATCAGCTCATTGTATCAGCTTGTTGGGTCTGCTCATCTTCTTTAGGAGACACCAGGAAAGGAACCCAGGACCTCCCATGTGGGAGGCAGGCACACAACTGCTTGAGTCACATCTGCTCCCTGTAGCAGTAGAATTTAGAGCCCACCTGAAACCAGTGTGACCTTATCTTAACTGGAGCACATCCATAAAGACTCCGTTTCCCATTGGGGTACCATTTACAGCCAGGGGTTAGGACTTGGACTTGTCTCTTGGACACAATCCAGCCCTCTATATTTGGAAAGAAATCCCCCAGCTGATGTGGCAAGGGCCCAGCTGAGCACTATCTGTTAGGCCTGCAGCCTCCTCTCCCTCCAGTCTCCTCCACCCTCAGCTCACTGCCATCTGACTTCAGCCACCCCAACCCCTGCACTGTACTCACCAGGACCAACAGTAACCTTATTTTTATTGGGCTTTGGGGAAAGCATGAGCATTGGGGTAAATTTTTCCTTTTATAAAAAATGAATCAGAAACACAAAGCCCAGCCCTCTCCCTCCTGAAGTATCTGCCAAAGCAAAGACCCCGGCCCATATTGGAGGTATAGCCAATCTAACTACTTCCTCTTGGAGAATAAAGGCAGGAAGAATGCTTATCCCAGTCTTACTCCAGGGTGGTATGTGAATTTAACCAAATCAGCGACCATCACCGAGGTTACCTCTAAGCAACCAGACTGGGTAGCTAAGTGCAGACTTCCTGTTACCACATTGCTCCACCAAATCATCACGATGGCAGAGTGTTCCTTCTTGATGCTGATTTTCCAAAGCACATCTAAAATCCCACTGAAAAAAAAAATAACTATGTACTCCAATACGAAGATACTAGGGAAGACTGATCATTAATTTTATGTAAATTATTCTCTCTGTGACCTCAAGGGGGAAAAGAGAAAAATTACTGGAACATTGGTGCCTATGATGATGAGGGAAGGAGAAATGGGCCAGCATGGTCCTGGGCATCAAGGTGTCGCAGGCCTGCAGTGATGGTTGAGTTCATGTGGCTACTTGGCTGGGTTCTGGTGTCCAGTTGTTTTGTAAAGCAAGCCCTGGCCTTGTTGTTACTGTGAGGGAATTTTGTGGAATTAAATCTTTAGTCAGTTGATTGCATCTATGGCAGATTGCATCTATAATCAACAAAGGAGATCGCCTTTAGTGATGAGAGGCATTTCTTTATCCAGTCACTTGAAGGCCTTAAAGGAAGAACTGATGAGGTCATCAGTCAGAAAGAATTTCTATCTCTTCTTCATTAAGCCAGTTTCTCCCATGGAACTCATCAACACCTTCACTGAGTTTAACTGTGGCCTGCCCTATGGATTCAGACTTGCTAAGCCCCATGGTCCCAATTGTCAATTCTTGTTATAAATATCTCAATATTTACATATGTACACATAAATATATATATATGTATGATATGTATACACACATATATTCATGTACATATATATTCACTATATATATATACACACACACATATATAGTGAATATATATGTACATGAATATATGTGTGTATACATATCTCCTTTTCTCTGGAGAGCTCTAATACACCCTTTTAAAGGGAAACCTCAGCAGAGCAAGTCACTTGAGGAAGATCCAAGTGAGCCAAATCTATAAGCTCCCTAAACAAGCTCCTTGAAAACTACTTTGTATAATTTTAACATATATTTAATTTTCTGTTTTTATTCCACAGGTTTCAGAATTAAAAAAAAAAATCTAACAAACACATAAGCTTCAAATGTGCAAAGAAGAGCATGATTTATATTTTTATTTTACATAATTATTGCATATTAAAAAGAAAATGAAATTATAGGATTCTACAAATCACAAAATAATATTTCCCAGTAATATGTATAAATAAATATAAATATTAAACCAAAAATTCCTTAGCTAATTTATTATATCCATAGTTTCACTGAACAACCCAACCGATCTCAGTTTTGTTTTGTTTATATATTTTACCATCAAAAAAGTATATAAACCATTAAGATATCTGTATTATAAAAGGACCTGTGGCTCACAATATGATTGTACTCCTGACTCTTTAA
>JAQZBX010099773.1:0-11440 GCA_029593785.1 Cabassous unicinctus
TTGGGGGGAAGGTAACACATTCAAATGCTGAGTTTGGCTTAGAGAGAGGCCACATTTGAGCAACAAGGAGGCTCTCAGATGGCAACCCTTAGGCACCCCATAACAGTAGGCCAAGTTTCAGTTACATGAGCAAAGACTCATGAGGCTAGTCCTCAATAACCGGAACCCATCAGTGGGCCATCCTCTTTTGCCAGACACTTCCTCTGCACTCATTGTTTGCTTGTGTTAAGATAACCGAAGGGTTATTTGTGGGATGTTGCCTATGTAGTATTACAAAGGGCCTTGTCATATTGACTGTGGTTGGTGTATGAAAGCTGCAGCAACAGAACTTTTAAACTCGAAGTGTTTGGAAAATAAAATAATATATAATATCAAGGCTAATTAAAAGTATAAATACATCAGAGAAAGAACATATTTTATGGGCGTGATGGGCAGAAATGAAGAACCAGATTGAAGCCAATTAATGGTATGGCATTATTTTATTTAAATTTGTACTGTATAAATGAAATGAATGAAATTATAGGCATTCAGAGATTGCCCACACCATTTGTCTCCAGATAGTGAAAGGAAGGAGAACCCATATTGTAGCAGAAATCTGCTCTCTCTTTCTACTTTAGCCATCTGAATAGAGCAGTTGTATAGATTTCCAAGTTAAAATTGCCAAGGAAATTTTTGCGCCATGAGAGGGCAGAGCAGTTTAGCAGCAGCACCTTGGTTGTATCTGCCAACAGTTATATCATGAACTTTCCTATTCATTAGTTTCTGTGTATTAAAATATAATGCATCTTTAGTGACCATTACAAATTTTCATTTCATTTCAAATATGCTTGTAATTCTTTAATTTGGCAAAACTTACCCGACTTACTTCCTCTGAAAAAAGATTTAAAAATAAAGTCAATAAAATGCCACTACTTTTCTGTGTTCTCAATTTTTCCCTTCTTGTGAGACTAAGAATTGCAGGATTTACACTGGAGTCCCACAGGAAGAGGGTCACATATTTAATAGAATCCATCATAAACTTTTCTAATCTACACTTTCATAGCAACAACACAAACATACACACAGAAAACACATACAAACTACTTAGCTTTTCATGGTCATTTGCTTTTCAGGTGAATAAATGAAGGTAGGAAGTAGAGAAGAAAATAAACTAAAATATAAATGAAAAAATAAAGATAGGATAACAATGAAAAGAATCTATATAGGGGAAAATCCTTGGAAAGTTTTGCGTATTTCAAAAGTACTCATAGTCAATTTAAACCTGGGAAATTGAAGTAATTTTTTAAAAATTCTGGGACACCATATCTATCTAATGGACAATTTTGAAGTGGACACCCCCTCCAAAAATGATTGACCTAAAAGAGAAACTAAATTATAATTAGACTTTCATTTTATGAATACATTTTTCCATTGTGTTTTCAGCACTTTTTTTTAGGAGATGCTGTGAATTGAACCCAGGACCTTGAGCTATATCCGCTCCCCTCCAGTGCTTTTTTGTTATGCTGTCAATGAAGATTCAATATCAGCTCTGTATTATTCCTTGCAAAAATGCATAACCTCAATCTGATTATAAGGAAACATGGATTAATTTATTCTGTAAATTAAGGATTAATTTACAGAATAACTGGTTTATAGGCTTCATAATTTTCAAGGCAATGAAACTCAAGGACTGACATAGGAAATATTCCAGATTAAAGGAGGTCAAAGAGAAATGAAAACTTATTACAATGTATGATCTTGGATTGGATTAGATCCTGAATTCGGTAATGTAAATAGCTAAATAGGGCATCTCTGGGATTGCTCATGAAATTTGAATTTGGACTGAGTTATAATAATATATCAATATTAAATTCTCTTGGGTTTTTAGAATGTAAACTTATGGTGGCTATAAAAAAGAGTGTTTTATTCTTTAAAAAACACACACTGGGGCATTTTATGATAAAAGGGCATGATGCCACCAATTTGCCCTTGGTTCAGAATAAAACCGTATTTATTTTTATAAATGGAAAGAAAGGAAAGAAGGAAGGAAGGAGGGAAAGAAGGAAGGAAGGAAGGAAGGAAGGAAGGAAGGAAGGAAGGAAGGAAGGGAAGGAGGCAAAGAAAAAGTGGAACAAATTGTAGACAATTGGTGAATCTAAGTAAAGGGTGGTTGTAGGATTTACTTGTACTATCCTTACTATGTTTATGTAAGAATGAAATTATGTCAAAATAAAGAATTAAAAAATGAGGGTAACTATTAGTTTCCTGGTTGCTAAATCAAATAACATACAATGGTTTGGCTTAAACAGTGGGAACTTATAGGTTCAATGTTTTGATGCTAGGAGAAATCTACAATCAAGGCATCATCAAGGTGATGCTTTCTCCTAGAGGACTATGGTATTATGAGTCTGTCTGCTAGGGGTGCTTGGTTCTTGGCTTTTCTGTCATGTGACAATGCACATGCAGCCTCTCCCAGCTTCTCTATTCCCCTGTAGTTTCCTTTGACTTCCAGCTTCTTCCTGGTCCCTCTCACTTTCTCTCTTTGTGACCTTCTCTATAAGGTCTTTAGTAATAAAATTAAGCATAACCCATCCTAATTCAGCTGGCATGGATAGTAACTGTAGTAATCTCACCCATAGGTCCTATTTAAAAGGCTTCACAGCCATAGGAATAGATTAAATTGAAGAACTCATTTCTGTGGCGTACATAGCTCCAAGCTACCACAGTAACCATATCAGCTATAAAAACTGATTTTAAAAGTGACAGTCACAGAACAAACCTCGGTTTCTCATTACCATGTTTGAAAATATTAATTTTGAAATTTTATACAAATTCATTATATGATATAAAGTAAACCTTTTTACTGTCACCCTCTATACCCTCAAATCCCCTACAGTTTACCAGAATGTGCTAAACAAATATTATGAAAGAATATACAGAATATTTTCTATGTGCAAAAATATTTTTAAAACAGAAAAATATTACTCTAAATTTGAAAGTATTTATTTGAATGCTATTACAGATGATTAAGAGGTTTCATAAAAAGGCTTTAGCTACATTTCACAGGACAATCTTTAATTCTTCTAAATCTACATATCTAAACATTATTTTTTTCATTTTTCTTTCCTTTTTCTTTTCTTTCTGTCTTTGTTATTCAAATCACATTCATGGATATTTTCATATCAATAAATAGTGAAGTTATTGGTTTTATAAACAGTCTCCAAGATAAATTTTGTAATAATCTTATCTAGATTAATTTTAGGTTCTGAAAGTTGCAAATATATAGACTATACTTTCAGATTCCCTGCCAGGATTTTGTTTGCTAGAGATGACTGAGAAAATGTGTGTCTAAAATTACCTTTAAAATGTACCAGATAAATGTTTTATTTAAAATTAATATGAAACAGGTAATGTTCTGCCACCTTCTTATTTTTATGTGTTAGTCTATGTGTTGAAAATATGGCAATGAATAAAATAGAAAATATTCATTATCCTATGGAGTATAGTATTTAGTATAATGACGATTGATAATAAATAATGAAGCAAATATTTAATATGTCAGGTTTTAAAAATGCCATGAACTAAAAATAAAACAAACTAATCAAATAGAGTGATGGTAGCAAAGCTAAGGAGATGGGGTGTGTACTGTTTAGGATAGGATGTTCAGGGCAAGCCTATTTGATAAGTTAACATTTGAACTAAGACCTAAATCAGTGGTTCTCTGTTGGGAGAATTTTTCCCCCATGTGACATTTAACAATAGCTGCAGACATTTTTGATTGTCATAACTGAGGAAGGGGGCTGCTAATGGCAAATTGTGATTAGAGGCTAATGATATGCCTAAGTAGCCACAATAAGTAGGAAAGTCACTCACAACAAAGAACTATCCAGCCCAAAATATCAATAGCATCAATTGGACTTAAATGAATTAAAGGAATAAATTTTGAGTATTTCTGCAGGGGGGAGATTCTAGAAATATGTAACAGCAAGTGTAAATGGGGTATGCTTGTTCTATAGGAAGAAAATTGGGGAGTCCAGAATGACAAAAGTAAGAGAACAAGGTAGAGAATAATTAAAGATGAGATCACAAACATATTGGGACCCCTCATCATCAAAGGATATGGAATTTTATCCAGAGTACAATGGGAAAACATTTTAAAGATTTAGGGCATGATCTGATTTATGGTTTAATAGGATTATTCTGATTGCCTTATTGATCATCAAGAGTCAAAGCTGGGAGTTTGTTTAAGAAAAAACTGCAATAATCTAGGAAACAGATTATAGAATTTTGGATCAGGTAAGTAGTAGTGAAGATAGTGAGAAGTATTCTTATTATAGACATAGTTTTTATTGTTGATGAGTATGTGGAAAAGTTACATCTATTTTGAAAAAAATTCGGGTAGTTTATTATAAAACTAAATGTACACTTACCATATGTCCCAACAATTCCATTCCTAGCTATTTACCCAAGAGAAGTAGTATTTTCACAAAAAGATTTGTGCTAAAAACCCACAGAAGCTTTTCACATAATAGCCAAGAACTTGTAATGTCCATCCATAGTAACATAGAAAAACTCTGGCATATTCATATAATGAAATATTCCTCAGCAATAAAAAGGAATGAAATACTGACACACCAGTATTAATGATTTGCACAATTATTTTGTTGAGTGAAAGAAGACTTATATGATATGACATGGATGCTTTAATTTATATTAAGTCTTAGAACAGGTAAAACAAATATATGGTGGAAAAATCCAAAACAGTATTTACCTACGGTAGTTGGGGGATGCATGAAGATTGCATTGAAGAAGCATAAAGAAATTTCTGGCATGGCAGAAATTTCTATAACTTCATACCTATTTGGGTTTCACGGGTGTATTCAGTTGTAAACTTTGTTGTATTTTTGAGAATTTACATAATAAAATGTTGGAAAAGGTTTATTTTGCATCCAGTGGTATCATTCATTTTGGATGCCTAAATGGATCCATCATTCAATCAAACATTTTTAATAAGGTCTGAAGTTCACTAGAAATTAACAATGATTATCTTCATGCTTTTGCACTTTGAACCTGCCTACTCTCTGATACCTTAATCTTGATGGCCAAGGTGTGCTTTTCCCCATGTCCCAGAGTGAAACTTGGGTGCCAGGAATAGTTAAGGCAGTATGGAAAGCTGGCCTTTGCAGATGTGAAACAATTGGTAAAGGAAGTTAAATTTCTGGATAAGTGTAAGTTGACCCCTGGCTCTTATGAACTGTGTTACCAAGGGGATTTGGTGCCTAGATCCCAGGAAAAGTTAACTGGAAAGGTAGAAATAAACCACATCATAAATTACTAAGGAAAAGGAATAGAAGATTTGATTCAATTGCCAAAGTCAGCAAGAAAGATAGAAAATGTGGATTCAAGAAAGAGAGTCTCAACAAGCTATTAAGAGTTGCTTGAAGAAGTTTTAACTCACAGTAAAGTCACAAACAGAATACACATACCTAACATCCTCCCCTTTTCCTCCTTCCTGTATCAATACCTTTTTATATGTAGATGGTACCTTTGTTACTGCTGATATACAAATAGTGAAACACAGCTACTAAACATGGTCAATGGCCCACATCATGGTTTACATTCTAAACCATATACTTTCACAAATTTTGATGATATTTAACATGGCCTCTGCCCATTATTGCAAGATTATTCAGAACACTTCCACTACCCACCAAACACCTCCTGTTCAATCCATTCTATTCCTCCCTCACCCTCCCAGAGTCCACAGGATTGGGGAAAGAACTATGAACTGGATTGAACTTGTTGGTGTTCTACTGTAGGCATATTGTGATTCTAGCAATGGAAGAAATTGCAACATTGATGTGGAGCCATCGCCAATGGAGGCTCTTGGGGCAGGGAGAGGGAAAAACAGTTGTAATACAGGGGCTTTTTTGGTACTTGGGAATCGTCCTGAATGACACTGCAATGACAGATATAGGCCATTTTATATCATCATATAACATGCAGAATTGTGTGGGAGAGAGTGTAGACTACAGTGTAAACTGTGGTCCATGCTTAATGGCAAAGCCCTGGGATGTGTTTATCAATTGCAATGAATGTGCCACACTAATGAAGAATGTTTATGTGGGAGGGTGTGGGAGGTATGGGGAGTGGGGCATATGGGAATCCCTATATTTTTTGTGTAACATTTATGTAATCTAAGTATATTTTAAAAATAAAAAAAAATATTATATAAAAAAAAGTTGCTTGAAAATGACCCAGTGGTATGGAGAGTAGTCTCAATGATGCTGAGATGGTTTGGACAATTGTGCTAGTCTCTCTGTTGGCAGTATCTTTCCATCTGTCTTCATTTTCTTAAATGTGACTAATGCTTCATGATTCAACTCTGATATTATTTCTTCCAGGGGCTAGTTTTTCTAGGTTACCAGCTTTTATTTACATTTGTCACATTAAAGGAAACCATGTATAGTATGAATGCCCCCTCCATTCCTTGGACTGTAAGTTATTCAATACCAGTGATTATTAAATCACTGGACTTTGTTTCCTATAACATATACAAGGTCTATCACATAGCAGTCAATGAAAAAATCTGTAAAAATGTCCAGAAAAGTATACATATTATTCTGTACTTCTTACTTTGCAATGCACCTGAAGACAATTTCTTATCACTTTCTAATTGATTTTGAGAGTTATTTACATAATAAAGAAATATACCACTATCTTTCATACGCATTGTAAATATATTTTCAAGGATTGGCATTTTTATTTTGCTTTTGCCGTATTTTTGAAGAATAAATGTAATCAATAGAAAGCAATCTTTCTATATTTTTAAACACAGTTGAATCTTAGGAAATCTCAGTCCCTTTATATTTTTGTTTTCTTTCCACTGAAGTCACAGTATGGCACATACAATGTATTCCATGGGATATAAACTACTGAAAAACAGCAGGAATGGCCTAAAACATTACAGGAGCTTATTTTCTGTATCACAAAAGCTTAAACTGAAAACTGAAATGCACAAAGATATTCTCATTAGTAGCATTTTAATGCCTTTTCACTTTTCTTAAATATAACATTAGTGCTCTTCTATATCTTAAAAAAACTCTAATAAGGAATTCAGAGAGAAACTGGAAATGGGGAGGACTTGAACTGTGAACCAAACTTCATAATTGACAAAAATAATGTTTAAAAATGAGCTGAATTTATAAGAACAACTAAGAATTATAAGAGGGAGAGTAAAAGGTAAGAGACAAGTCTATAGTTTAGGCAACAGGATATAATAAATATTCATGCTGCTTAAATTCTTAAAAGGGTTTTTCACTGCACTATTTTTCACTCAATATTATCCAGCAATTATCTGGGGAATATGGTTTTGAATTTTCTTGGATGTTTATTTCTTTGAAGCTGTTGCTTTTGCTTCTCACTGACAAAAATAGTCTCAAATATTAACCCAAATATTCTCTCAAGGTTCAAGGAATATGATAAATTAAACTTAAGGAATCTATTTTGGGGCAAAGTATCTCTATTATTGACAATCATATATTTTCTGACAATCTGAAAATTAAATAGTATCAATAGGTAGAATTAATTCCATTTTGTCCAGAGGATAAAACTATCCAGAGAGGCAAATGATTCTCTAAGCTAATAAGCCGCAAAGCTCAGAAACAGAAGAGATTTTGGACACAAATTTCATTTTATTAAATTGTGTTTTCTCCTTGCAGATGACCCCTTAGTTGGACTTTCTCATATGCACTGAAGCCATGCAACAGAATAATACAATGTTTGTACTTATATAACTAAGACTGACACAGGATCCTAAAAAGCAGAATAATTAAAATATTTTTCATTTCTACTTGAGGACCATAATATGGAAATTTCTCACTATTGTCATCATGAGGCTCATCCAGATCTTTGAAAGCTCCAGAAATTTCTTCCTATAGTAGCTGGTCATTACACACACCTGTCTCTCAACTACCACAGCCCTTAGAATACATTTTGAAGTTACTCTGCAATGAACGCAATATCCAACAATAATTACTTAATCCAAGTTTTGCACACCATATCTTCAGTGACATCAAGATCTTGGGTATCCTCCTCATGACTGCTGATCTCTATGTAGCAATATTTTAGTCCTTATTTTACATAACAATCATGAGCAGGCAAAAATCGTGATTTGTTTTCTTGGCTTAGATAGAGTACATTTTGTATTCTGCAGCCAGATTATCTTGAGCCTAAGATTTCTGTCCTTTGGGCCCACTTTAATTGATCATCAGTGCTGTGATATGCAGCCATTGCTGTGACTTACATGGATATTTATATGATCAACCTATTGCTGGTGTCCAAAATGGGGTCACTTGCACAAGCCATTTTGTGATTCTAATGACCACATATATTGCCATCTTGCATTCACTGAAAAACCACATGAACTCTTAAAACCTGAGAACTTTTTCCAGTCAAGAGAGATATGTCAGGAGAAGTCAGAGAGTTTTGAAACATGAGAATGACTTCAAACATTGTTACTAGTTTGAAGATAGAGAAGGCAAGAATATGAAGAATGTAAGTGACCTTTGGGAGATGAGTCTCCTGACTAATAGTCAACAATGAAACTAGTACCTCAGCTCTACACTCACAAGGAACTGAACACTGCCAACAACCTAAATGAGGTTGATAGTGGATTCTCCCCCAAAATCTCCAGGTAAGTGTCCAGGTAGGTTGAAACTTGATTTTCATCTTTTGAAAACATAAGGAGAACAGCTCAGCTCACCTAAAACATCTCACTCCCTATGTTACCTTAAATGTATTCACCGTTCAATCTTTTATTTGTACTGTAATGGGTATCATCACAGAATGGGAAAGATTAGTGGTAAGAACTTAAAAGTCATTTTGTAAATGAATGGAGTTCTCCTTTTTAGCCAGGAGAGGGAGGTAGTTGGCTTCAGTTGCTGACATCATGTTAAACTGGCTTGTGGAATAATTAGAATTTTTTGTTTATAGCAGATGGTTCATGCAGTAATACCAGGATGGGGGGGGGGAGTCCTAATTGATATCCTAAATGTATGCATATGCACATATTCAAGAATTGCAGCTGAGTTTGGCAGGGTTTTATTTTTATTTTATCTTTTTTTAGGATGTACCAGGGATTGAACCCAGGACCTTTTACATGGGAAGCAGGCTCTCAACCACTGAGCTACACATCTGCTCCCCAATGAGAATTGGTTTATTCTTTTGTTTGTTTGTTCATTTTTGGAAGGTACTGGGGATGGAACAAGGGACCTCATACAGAGAAGCAGGCACTCACCCACTTGAGCTACATCTGTTCCCTGCAGGGTTTTATTTTTAAGCCAACCTCCAAGCCACTTCTCTTACATCCATTTTATTCATTCCACATTAATATTTTCATGAGAAAGAAAGAAAAAGCAATTACTTGAATTAACAATGCTTATTGTTTGTGTTCTATGAAAACTTTAACAGTGCAGGGCAATAGGGTAACCATTTTTGCATGATAAAAATATTTTTACTGTTCAGGGAAGTGGATGGGGCTCAAGTGGTTGGGCTCCCATTTACCATATGGGAAGCCCTGGGTTTGATTCCCTGGGCCTCCTGGTGAAGGCAAGCTGGCCCACACAGTGCAGTGAGCTGGTGCAGCAAGATGACACAAAAAAGGGAGACAAGAAAACACAGAAAAATGCGCAGCAAAAGGACACAGAGAGCACAAACAGCAAAGGGGGCGATAAATAAATAAATACAACAAATCTTAAAAAAAAAAAAAGAGTTCATTTAAAATTTTTTTTCTACTCTTCAGAAAAGAAGACATTATTTTTTCACATATGAGAAGAGTTCTGAGGAGTAATCTGGATCGTTATCGCACCTCTCTTCTCTTCTGTCTTTTTTTTTTTAAGCAATTAATTGAAGTATATCATTCATACATGAATATACATAAACTATAAGTGTTCAGTAAACACTTTGAACTTACAAAACAAACATGCATCACATCATACAGGGCTTCCATACATCATCCCACCACAAATACTTTGCATTGTTGTGAAGCATTTGTTAACAAATTATGAAAGAGCATCATCAAAATATTACTACTAACTATAGTCTATATCTTACTCCCTTATATATATTTTTAAGTATTTCTTTATTTCTTTATTTTTTAATTTACTTTTATCCATTTTTAACCCCTCCTTTTTTCTGTTTTTGTGTCCATTCACTGGGCAGCTCTCTGTGTCCATTTCCTGCCCTCTCTTCTCATCCTTCTCCTCCTGTCTTCAATGGGATTTGCTCCTCAGAACCTCTGATGTGGGAGAGAGGCATCCTACCACCTGTGCCACCTTAGTTCCTGGTTTTTCAATGTGTCTCATCTTGGCTTTCCCTTGTGTCACTCTTCTGTTATGTCATCATCTTGCTGCGTGGCTCACAGGGCCTGGTAGTGAATGGGGCCTGGTGGCACATCTGCACATGGGGCCTGGGGATCTCACCCACTCACAGGGCCTGGCAGTTCACCCATGCACAGGGCCTGATAGCTCACTCACTCACAGGGCCTGGCAGTGAGCTTGCACACTGGGCCTGATGGCACACACACTTGCGGGGCCTGGCAGCACACCTGTGCTCTGAGCCTGGTGGCCTGCACACCTTCTATATTTTTCTTTTTTTAATTTTTATTGGGAGGGTCCAGGGATTGAAACCAGGTCCCTCCATACGGGAGACAGATGCCCAATCATTTGAGCCACACCTATTCTTCTGCTATATCTCTTAAAGTTGACCAAAGATACCTAGAGTTACATTCTTTTCCCATACAGGATGGTCATATAATAAATCAGGCTTAGTTTATCACCAGCATTCTAGAAACCAGACCTAGGGAGAAAAACTAGGTCTGGGGACTCATGCCTGGTTTCTAATATAGTGAATGTTTAGCTTACCCTGATTATCACAAAATCAGGAGAGCAAGAAAATTTGCATCCCTTCCATCTTCTTAAACTCCATTCTTATGTCATTTATTCACATTTCCTATAATTAATTACACATCTATGGTTGTAAAGAATGTTGGTAGGAAAAGGACTAGAAAAAAGTTGCAAATGGGCAAGAGATGGAGGGAAGGAAGTAGAATGAGACAATCTTTAAGATGACATGTAAGAGTTTGTATCCAGTTATAGATTCTGAATCAAAAATTGTGTTATTGGTTATTTTTATCATTTTATTTTATTTTATTTTATTTTTAACTTGCTAAATACATACCCTTTATTTTTATTTTTTTATTTATTTTTTATTTGTAAAATGATATATAAATACATATGCATATATGTGCATTTGTTTACATAAATGTTATTTGTTTTATATATATATACATTTTATAAAGGTGCCTAGATTACCCAAATATTACTCAGAAACTACAGGGATTCCCATGCTCCCCACCGCCCACACCCCCAAAAACACCCCACACAACCATTCCCCATCCGTG
>JAQZBX010099774.1:0-11437 GCA_029593785.1 Cabassous unicinctus
GGGCATTGTCTTGGTGGGTGGAGACCCACACAATAACCCAAAGAATATTGAATTCCCATCCTGGGAAGTCCTGCTACATTCTCTAACAGAGTGGCAAGAATCCTGAGTACATGGGCAATGTCTAGTGAAAGAGGACAGACCACTACACCAGGCCCTTGATATTGATGGCTGTATTTATGAACGTTGTTCTTATGAAATTGAAACTTAGCCTGGTATTATATATTGCCTAAGACTTACTTCCTGAAAGCCTCCTTGTTGATCGAATCTGGCCTCTAAGCCAAACTCAGCACATAAATGCACTACCTTCCCCTGGTGTGGGACATGACTCCAAGGGACGAGCTTCCCTAACACTGAGGGATTATTACCAAGTGCCAAATAGTGATGCATTTGGAAAAAAGACCTTTACTAAAAGGGAGAAATATTAAATACAAATGAGTTTTTATGGCTAAGAGATTTCAAATGAGTCTGAAATGACTCAGGTCATTCCAGAGGTTACGCTTTTGCACATCTCAGCAGGATCTCATTGACTGCCACAGTAAACAGTGCCTTAAACAATGGGGCTCCTGAGGGCTTAGATGCATCTAGACAGTATACGCAGGGCAAACAATCTCAGGAATTTGGCACCCTGTCAGTGGGCCTTACTTTGGAATATCTGCTCCTCAGTGTCACAGAGACTCATTTATAATTTTCCTACACATGGTTCTTCTGCCCGTTTTATCTGAACCTATAATTAGCACTATATATTCATTAAACTTATGTCCCAGAGACTTAAATCTTCAGTCTGTTCATATGCCGGTTGAGCCCTGAATCTCAGCAGAGTTGCAACACCTACTCTCTAATTCATTGGAGTCACCCAGGACCTTAAACAAAAGGAAAACGGACAACACCCACCCCCAAAAACAGAGTATCCACAATTGTAAGCAAGGCAGTTCCATCCATCTGTTCCATGGGATCTAAGCCCACTCTCAATCAGAAAGAGTGGGCATCACCACCCCAAAATCCTCAAGATTGAGGAATGAATAAACATAAGTGAGGAATGCAACTATGGACTAAAGTAGACTTTATTCTGGCAATGGAAAAACTTTTATCACTGATATAAAGGCAGTGGTCACGAGAGGTTCTGAGGGGAGGGAGAGGGAAAAATAGGTGTAACATGGGGCATTTTTGGGACATTGCATGACACTGCAATAATACAGGCCATTACATATTTTGTCAAAACCTATTAAATTGTGTGATGCAAAGTGTAAAGTATAATGTAAACTAAAGACCATGGTTAGTAAGAATACTTCCATATATGTTCAATTTTAACAAATGTACCACACTAATGAAGTATGTTGTTAATGGGTAAAAGTGGGGAAGAAGGGTATATGGGAATACCCTGTATTTCTGATGTAACATTTATGTAATCTAAAGGTTCTTTAAAAATGGAAATAAACATAAAAAGGATAAAAGAGAGATTATAAGGAATTGGCTCATGTGACTGTGGCAGATGGCAAGCCAGAACTTTTTATGGCTTGTTGCAAGCTGGAAATGGATAATGGTGATGCTGAAGTCCTTAGTCCAAATTCCCCTTCTGACCCTGGAATTCTCAATTTTCACTTTTAAGACTTGAGATCTTAAGACTGATCAGATGGGGAGACCCCTGGTTTAGTTTCCCAGCTGCCAAAACAAATGCCATGAACAGGATGGCTTGAAAAATGGGTATTTATTGGCTCATGGTTTTGAGGTTAGGGAGAAGTTCCAAATTAGGTGATGCATTCTCTCAGAAGTCCGTGGCATTCAGGACTGGCTCCTGGCAATCCCTGGTATGTGATACATGGCAAAACACATGGCAGCCTCTTCTGGCTTTTTTCTCTTCTGGGTTCTGTTGACTTAGAGCTTCTGGCGGCTACCCCCAGCTTTCTCTCTCTTTGTGAACTTCCCTATAAGGCCTTCAGCAATAGGATACAGACACATCCTGATTCAGGTGAGCCACACCTTATGTGAAGGAACCTCATCAAAAAGTCATAATTTCAATGGGCCCACACCCACAGGAACGGACCAAGTTTAAGAACATGTTTTTCTGGGTTACAAAACTCCAACTCACCACATCACCATATTACTAAGGGCAATCTCCTTTGCTGATAAATAGATATTCAACTAATTACAGATACAAATACCAACTATGAAATACCCTTAGAGTAATATTCAGGCTTGAATGTTTGGTCCACTGAATGGGACAAAGCCTCTCAAAGTCTGGTAGATAAGAATATTTTCAATACTGCACATTGACAACTTGAACAAAATATTTTTATTTTATTTTAGTAAGTAGGGGATAATGAATATTGGGGAAGAAAACAAAAGTATTTGCCATACTAGAAAGGAAAGATAAAAAAGAATCAATATCATAAAGACCATCTACTCTGACAAAAATGCTATTAAATTAGGAAAAAGTATGATATGGTAGATGGACCATTATGACAAATTAAACAAAGGAGATATTAAAAAATAGGTTTTTGAGCATGCAATGTTGATATTTTTTAAAGAGCTAATTATAATAAATATATTGTATACAAAGTTATGTAATCTAAGGTTTATTTGAGGAGATATGTATAGTCATGTTTACATTGGAAAAATAAGACCGAAAATTAGTGGCCCAACCTCACCATGAGACACTGCTAAAGGTAATCCCACACACATAACACCTGCACTTTTCATTCCCAGTATAGATTTCTTTGTGGCCACCGAGTAAAGAGCTGAGGCTGAGGCATCCTCATATCAATGATGCTCCTAGACTGTTTCCCTCCAGTTTGAGTTGTAACATGTACAACAAAGAGACATCACTGAAAGCTTCCCCCAGTTAATAAGACTCTTAGGATTTCCATCCAGGGAGTGTTTTCATATTTTGCCTTTATGCCTCACTGAAGGCTTTCCCTCACTCCCTTTATATTCACAAGGTTCTTTACAGTGAGGTCTCAAAGTTTCCTAAGGAATGCGGAAAAACAAGGCTTTCCAGTACTGATAGAATTAAATGAGTCTTCTCACATCTCCTAAGGAATGATAGAGCATTTCCAACAGTCTTTAAATCCAGAGCATCTCATAAAATTGTATTGCTTAGTTATGTGAATGTCTGTGCTTTCCCACATCCCTCACATACAGTGTTCCTGTAGTGTGATTTTTCACACATCTTAAGGGATGAGTGTCCCTTAAAGGTTTTTATGACTTTTTTTTTTTTTTACCTTAGTGTGAATTCTCATGCCCCTCTCCAGATAATATATCACTGAAAGATTTTCTATAGCTATTGCATTCCTTGGATTTGTACAGCGCAGGATGAAAGTTGAAGTCTTTACCACATAGACTGTACTCTTAAGTTTCATTCTGAAGTGAGTTAACATGTGGGATATTGCTATTCCATATTGCTTATATTAAAAGAATTTATCTCATGGCTCCTTGAACAATGAGGGAAAAATGAAAGATTTTTCACATTCCTTACATACATGTCAACTTCACCCTCTGTGACATCTCTTGTGCAGAATAAAGTTAATGCTCCACCTGAAGGCTCATCCACATTGATGCCAAAGTGTTTCTCTCCAGGGTGATTTCCCAAATGTTACCTAAAGGATGAGGGTTTGCTGAAGGCTTTTCTTCACTGATTTCATGGCCAGACTCCAAGATGGCTCCCAATGATCTCCACCTCCTTGTATTCACACCTTGTATAGTACCCTCACACACTCTACCAGGGTTGATCTGGGTGACTAGCAGAATATGGGAGGAGTAGTGGTATGTCATTTCCAATGATAGGTTATAAAAGACATTATGGATTCTGCGCTTTCTCCTGGATCATTTACTTTGGGGGAAACTAGTTGCCATATTGTGAAGGTACTCAACCTGAAGAGAGTTCTATATGGTGAGGAAATGAGGCCATCTGTCAGCAAGCAGCGCTAACTTGCCAGGCATGCGAGTTAGCCATCTTGTAAGTGGACCCTTTAGCCTTAAATTCTTCAGATGACTGCAGCTTTGGCCAACTTCTTCATTGCAACTTCATGAGAGACCCTGAGCTAGAACCATACTGCTAAGCTGTTCTTGACCTACAGAAACTGAGAAAAATGCTGTTTTAAGCCACTATGTTTTAGAGGCGATTTGTTATGCTGCAACAGGTAACTAATACATCCAGTGTGAGTCCTCTCAAGTTAAGTGAGGGATGAGGGATCAATGAATGCTTTTCCACAGTTATTACATTCATATCGACCTATTATGTATTCTCTTATGCACAGAAAGGTAAGAGTTACTGCTGAAGGATTTTCCACAATGAGTACATTCATAGGGTTTTTCTCCAGTGTGAGTTCTTAAGTGTTTCTTAACAGATGAGAGATTATTAAAGGCTTTCCCACAATCATTGCATTCATAGGGTTTCTCTCCATTATGTATTCTCTTATGCACAGTAAGAGAAAAGCTGCTGCTGAAGGATTTTCCACACTGATTACATTCATAGGGTTTTTCTCCAGTATGAGTTCTCACATGCTGTGTCAGATGTGAGCGTTTCCTGAAGGCTTTCCCACAATCATGGCATTCATAAGGCTTCTCCCCTGTGTGAATTCTATTGTGCACAGTGAGGGAGGAGCTTGTGCTGAAGGCCTTTCCACACTGATTACATTCATAGTGATTCTCCCCAGTATGAACTCTCTTGTGCCTCTTGAGAATACATCTAGTGCGGAAGACATGAAAACACTGATTACATTCATAGGGTTTTTCTCCAGTGTGAATTCTCACATGCAGTCTAAGAGATGAGGGGTTACTGAAGGCTTTTCCACAGTCACTGCATTCATAGGGTTTCTCCCCATTGTGTATTCTCTTATGAACAGTAAGGTAGGAACTACTGCTGAAGGATTTTCCACACTGATTACAATCATAGGGCTTTTCTCCAGTATGAATTCTTTTATGCTGAGTAAGGTTAGATTTTGTGCTGAAGACTTTAAAACACTGATTACATTCATTGACTTTCATTCCAAAGTGACTTCTCTCCTGTTGATAGAGAAAATTTTTTTAAAATATTCAATGCTGTCACAGGATTTTCTCCCTCAGACATTGTGTTATGTATAAGACTATAATTTTGATGCCTTTATTTTTATTATTTTCAGTGCTCATATATGGTTTCTGCCCAGTTTAAATTCTTACACGATAATTAAGATGGATGTTTCACCACAAATCTTTATCATATTCACAGAGCATTTTTTGATAAATTTTAGACAAATTTATGTTTCAAACACATTTATGGAAATTTTTACTTGTGGGAACTTTCAGTGAAGAGACAAGTTTGGTGGTAAGTTAAACTATTTTCCTAATTCATAAGGTTCACAGTATCTCTCCAGAGACACCACTTTCTTTTGGGTAAATGCTACTTGCCTTTAATGACTCTCCTGGCTATTTTGTGGCTTTTCTAATTTATGACATTTGCCTATTATGAAATACCAGAAATCATCCATGTGAATCTTACTTACTGTTTTCACATGTTTAGATTGTTCTTTTCTAAAAACAGTCTGTTTACGATTTAACCCTTTGGTTCTAAGTACAGTTTCCAAATCTGAAACAAATTGAGAAGAAATTTATGTTGGTAAAGAAAAGAAATGCACACATAAATAAATAAAGCCTCTGAGAAACGAGGGTTTTTATGGAAGTTTGCAATGAAAGGGACACTGGTATGGTAATTTTAGGTTATTTATTATAAAGGGATTCTAGGAAGATTGATATTTATGTTGATAGAAAGATATAATGATTGAGATTGAGATTGACAAAAAGAAGGAATTATAACGAATGCCAAGTGGAAAGGAATTGGACAAAGGGATCATAGGATACTATTAAGTTTCAGAAGTAAAAGAGACAGGTCTTTGTTTTCCCTCATGAGACCAAAGTGAAGTATGAAATGAAAAATGTTAAGTTAAAGATTAAGGTAAGGAGAAAAGTACGTGAGGAGACTCATATCGAATGTTCTCAGCATTTTTGTGAGAAAAAAAAGCATTTTACAAAGTTCCCTGATTGGTATTTTCTAATGTTAACACCCTCACCTTGAAGTCACCGGTCAGAGCTGTTCTCTAGGGGAACCTGTTGCTCACCTGGACAGGTGCCTAGGAGAATTCCTCTCTCTTTTCTAAACACCTTGTCATCTTGCTCCAATTGGGAGATCAGACTGGGCTTATCAACTTGTTTCCCTATTCATGGAAAAAAGACACATGATATGGGGGACTGTGCAAGGGACAAAAATCCCCTCCATGAAACTGAAGCCAATGCTTCTGAAGCTAGGCAAATGTGATGATTGGAGCAGTAGGATATTCATACCTAAATTCTAATGAGCAGAACAAACATTTTGCTCAAGAAATAAAAACACAGGTGTCTTCACTCAATATCCAGGGTGACTGGGGATAATTGCTCTGGAGAACTAATGTCCAAGTTCAAAAGCACATACTATCAGAAGTCCCAAGGTTTTCAAACATGGAGAAAATCAAGTCATGGTAAAGGAGAAATCTTCAATTCCTAGGGAAGGCACTAGATAGCATGTTCTATGAGGATAAGGGCCATGTCTGTCTCATTCACTACTGTTTTCCCAATCCCCAGCACAGTCCCCAGAACACAACAGGTGCTTAAGAAAGACTTGTTACCTGAAGCATTCAATAAACACAGGAATGATGTCAGCCTTACCAAGAGATGCCAGGTTCCTACAGTTCTCCAGCATCACATCTCTGTACAGCGTTCTCTGTGAAGGGTTCAGTAATGCCCACTCATCCTGGGTGAACTCCACAGCTACATCTTCAAAGGTCACCAAGTCCTACACCATTGCAAACATCACAGCTCAGCCAAGGACCACCCTCACCAATGCTGACAGGAAGAGGGCCAAGGCTGACACAACTGAGGAAGGGAAATCCAAAATGCAAGATGTATGGAAAGGGTTCTGAGGTCTCCTCTCATTTGATTCTAGGCTCAGCCCTCAATGCTCATCTCCTGGCTACCTACGCCCACTCCCAAGGTTAAATGTACCTCTAACACATAGGTGATTTTCTTTCTCCAGTATTAGACTGGGAGCTCTTGCAATCTTATTCCTTTCAGTCTCCAGAGACATTGCAGAAATCAGAGAAATACTGGTAAATGAATGAATGATTTTTCCATGGAGATCACAATTGCTTGAGTTTAGGATATAGTCACCTCTTTCCTTGGCTTTCCCATAAAACACTCAGCAGAATATGAATGTACATACTGACCCTGGAGGAAGATTTGAAAAATGTAGTGATTGTTGAGACAGACTGGCATTTTCTGGGAAGTCCCTCACCCATCACCAGAAATCCAAAGGTCCTGGGTTCCCTGGGGACTTGGTTTGGCTGTGAGGCTCCAGGCCATTGAAAAATAACAAGTCCAACTACTGGTCAAAGGAATAATGATTTGGAAAAAGGAATATCTGGACTCACCTGTAACCAGCTTGACAGGAACCCATTAACCAACACTTTGTCCTCTCTGGATCCTTTTTTATGAGAGGCTGAGTACAGGGAAGAAGACTGTGCTGGAGACAAAGAAATGAGTCACAAAAATCCAGGATCGCCCTATGTTCTAACTTTCACAAATCTGGAAGCCTCCCTACCTAACCTATGGTGATTGACTATATCCCAATATACCCACCCAAATACATATATGAACACACCCATACAAGCACCCATACACACACACACACACAAACACAACCATGTATAGCTTCATAAGAAACCAGAGCAGAGAACTGTATTATCTGGGGCCAGAAAAATAGGACTCAAGAGTCTTACTGCAGCAGAGGAAGAGACTACTATTCTCTTTTCACAGATGACAAAATTGAAGTTCAGAAGGACATCACTGTTATTTTACCAAATTTATAAAAATAATTAAAGATATACTTCAAAAGCTCCCATACATTCACCATTACAGTGGTTTGGATCTGGACCCCAGAAAAATATGTTCTTAAACTTAATCCATTCCTGTGAGTGTGAACCCATTTTAAGTAGGACACTTTGATGAGGTTACTTCAGTTAAGATATGGCCCACTTGAATCAGGATGGGTCTTAATCCTATTACTGGAGCCCTTTAATAAGTGGAATGAAATTGAGACACAGAGAGAGAGCAGCTAGAAGCTGAACATCAACAGAACCCGGAAGAGAAGGGAGACACCAGGAGACACCACCATGTACCTTGTCATGTGACAAGCTATGGACCAAGGTTTACCAGCAGCAGCCAGCCCCAGAATGCCAGTATTCAGGGAGAAAGCATCACCTTTATGACACTTTGATTTGGACCTTCTCTTAGCCTCTAAACCATGAGTTAATAAATTCCCATTATTTAAGCTGAACAATTGCATGGTATTTGCTTCAACAGGACTCTGTGCAGGGATTCTGGGGTCTTTAAAGCCTGGACTCTGAGGGTTTGCATGGTCCCAAAGACTTACCACAAGTGGGGGAGAGAACAATGGCCGCCATCCTGTGATTCAAACAGTAAATTTCTGAACAGGGCAGTACGGGATCAGGATGTTCTCTTCTTTTTTCCACTCAGTATACTCAGAATAGGGATCTGTAATAAATGGGAAAACACTAAGTATTCATAGCCGTTCTCCCTCTCCAGGCGACTGAGTATAACTCTATTTTAACTTGCCCATCGTGTCTTCCATTATGGATTGAATTGTGTCTCCCCAAAAGATAAGTTCAAGTCCTAACCCTCAGTCCTGTGTATATGACCCTATTTGTAAAGAGGAGCTTTGAGATCAAAATGAATTAGGGTAGGCCGTAATACAGTATGATTAGAGTCCTTAAAGGAGAGGAATCTTAGACAGAGAGAGCAAGCCAGCCATGTGAAAGAGGCAGAGATTGAGTTATACTGCCACAAGTCAAAAAATGCCATGGATTGTCGGACACCCACTAGAAGCCAGGAGAAAGGAATGGAATGGATTCTCCCCTTTAAGAAGTATGGCCCTAATAACACCTTGATTTTGGACATATGGCCTCCGGAACTATAAGAAAATAAATTTCTGTGGTTTTAAGTCAACTAGTCTGTGGTATTTTGTTACAGCAGCCCTGGCAAACTAAGATATCCTCCTTCAGAATGCGAGGAGTCTTTGAAACAGTCTTTACTTTATGTAGCAGGTTATGAACTCAGGGCCATGTGATGGCAAAACTTGTTTTCCTCCATCCCAATGGTACAACAATTATTTTACTACTCCACTCCCTTTTAAAATCTTAGCTTCACTGAGTCTCATGTAACATTTGTTGCACCCCAGTTGTCATAACACGTTTCCTGCTACAACCCCACATTCCCTCAAGACTTTGAATCCTGACTGCCATCATTCCTTTCAACTTCCAGCTCCATCTTATGGGGATGACTTTGGAGCTCACGAAGACCCTCTCCTGGCTACGCATTTCTATAGGTACCATTACAGACTCTGTCTTCACCACCATCGAGAACATTAGTTCAGAAATGTCTCTCTCTTTGAACCCATCCTCTTATACCCACATTGCTAACCATTTTCTTTCAGCATATGTGCTTTCTTACCACATAGAGGCCTCAGTCCACCTACTTTCCTAATTTCTTGCTATCCATCAGTCACCTCCTCTCATTTCATAGTTAGCTCAGAATTCATTGTCCCTAATTTAAACAAATTTCCTTCTTGCCTCTTACTTTCACACCAGCCTAGGAGAACTCCAACCAGGGATGATTCCAATTATCTGCATATCCCATGGCAATATTTGGGAAGACCAGCCTGCCCAGTACAGTAATATTGCCACCGCTAGAAAATCATGGTCACCAACATGTGAGGAAGGAGAGAAAAGGCCCCAGGAAAAGAGATAAGCCATTCGCCTGAGAGTCTACAGCTGGACTTGTGGAGAGAGCCAAATCTTACAAGTCAATGTAGCCTCCTACTCTTCCAAAGATCATTTCAAATCTTCTCTAATCTCTTTATATATCACACATTCTCATCTTTTCCCTCTATGGTAACCAGCTGCCAAAAACAGACCTCAATGATCCTCACCTCCTGGTATACACATTCCTGTGTAGTCCCTTCCTACACAGAATGAGGGCTGATCTGTGTAATCCAATAGAATACTGCTGATGTGACAGTGAGTGACTTCCAAGGCCAGGACCTAGAAGGTACTGCAGTTTCCACCTTGGTCTTTTGGGTTGCTTGTTCTAAGAGAAGCCAGTTGCCATGTTGCAAAGACACCTAAGCAGCCCTGTGGAGAGGAACTAAGGCCTCCCACCAACAACCAGCGCTAACTTGCCAGCCATGTGAGTGAACCATTTTCGAAGTGAACTCTTCTGTATTAGTCAGCCAAAGGGGTGCTGATGCAAAATTCCAGAAATTGGTTGGTCTTTATAAAGGGGTAGAAGTCCACACTTACCAGGCCATAAAGCGTAAGTTTCTTCCCTCACCAAAGTCCCCTGCCACGTGTTGGAGCAAGACAGCTGCCAACGTTTGCCAGGGTTCAGGCTTCTTGGGTTCCTCTCTTCCTGGCTGCGTTTCTCTCTGGGCTTAGTGCCTCTGCTTCCTCCACAAGGTCAGCTGTAGACTATAAGGCTCTCTAGGCTTTGCTTCTGTCCACAAGGCCAGCTGTAGACTATTAGGCGAATGGCTCATCTCTTTTCCCAGGGCCTTCTCTCCTTCCTCACGACCAAGCTCTCTTACTTCCCGGGGCTCCAACTCAAGACTCCAACATCAGAACTCCAACTCAAAACCCCAACTCTGGACACAGACTTCTGGGAAGATGGCTGACTAGTAAGACACGGGAATCTCTTCTCCAGAAAAATAGCTAGGGAACAGGCTGAAACAGCCCCAAAATAGATCTTCTAGGGTTTAGGACAGCAGGTGAAGGCTGCACACCACCCAGAGGAGAGAGGGACAAAAGATGGAAATCGCGACGACAGAACTGTGAGTTGGAATCAGCAGCGGCTGCTACTGCCGGCACCCTCCCCCACACTCCTTAGAATTCTCGGGTCTCTGGGCCTGCGACTACAGACAAAGGGGGCTCCAGGGATCTACCACTCCCGGAAAGGGGAGAGAGAGGGACACAGCCTTAGGCTGACTCAGGTTCTGACCCGCAAATTTGGGCTGCGGAGCCCCATGGACCCTTCCATAAGGCGGTTTGCCCTGGGAGCCTAGGAAGGACTGGAGAAATCTGACCCTCGCAATCTCCCTCTCTTCTAGTCTGGACTAATTGTTGAGGACTCCACAGGAGAGGGGAGAGACAGCCTGGGGCTGACCCTGCTTTTGACTTCCAGGTTTGGTCTGCCCTGTCCCAAGAGCCCTTCCAGGCCGGGTGGGGCTGCGCCATTGTTTGCCTTGGAGCCTGCAAGGGGCTAAAGATATACAAACCTCCCAATCTCCTCCGCTACTAACAGGGACTGATTGTTGAGGATTCAGAAGGGAGAGGAAATATTTCCTAGCTGGGAAAAGGGAGGG
>JAQZBX010099775.1:0-11439 GCA_029593785.1 Cabassous unicinctus
CCCAGGCTATGCCACCTAAAAGAAAAAATACGTTTTAAAAAAGCAAACATTAATGAAAACACATTTGTTGAAAATTTATTTTCTGTGAGGCATTTTAAGGGTCCATGAATTTTCACCAGTTTCCTGGAAGGCATAATAAGTGCCTTATGCTGGTCACACTTGGGCTGTGGGGTGTCACACACGTTTGGCTGCACCCCAACAGTGTTCCAATGGTTCACCAACTTTCTGCAGCATCTGGTAGGAGTTAGCATTTGGACAACATTTTTTTAGAAGTTAATAACACCCCTCCCCCGACCCATTCCCCCAAAAGCAAAGGAACACTTGTGGGAAAAACATTGGGGGGAAAAATAGTCACTGCCAAAAATGTTTCCTTTCTTCTTCAGTGATATCCAGATATACTTTGCAAAACCTTCGGCTAAGGTGAAGTATAGGAGCTTTTCAGGCTGTAATATGTACACAGGTGATAGGAGAAAAATAAAATTTTATTGCTATTTCAAGATGTGCTTTCCAGTTTTTGAATGGTGAATTACTCATAAGTACTAATAAGCCTGCCATTATAAAAGTATTTGGGTTTTACATTATTTCTAACCATTTACTGTGATATTTTAAGTTTATTAACTAATGTACAAAACTTCAAAATATTCATATAAAATATGCTTACCCTGCAGGGCATTCTGGAGCCTTTATTTCCTCACAGTCATCATCTACCCAATGTGATTCTCCTGTAAGGAAAAATGGGTAAATTAATTGGTAAATCTAAATAAATGACATCTAGAGCTCTGAAGAGCACAAATCCTGGGCCTGTCCCATAAGTGCAATGAGTATTATGGCTAATACTTATTGCACTTATGGGACATTATCTAAAGAGAAATTCTGAAATAAAACCGAGTGTCTGGTTTGGGTTACTAAAGTATACCCATACATGGTGGGAAAGCTAAAATTTAATAACCCCAAGTGGCCTTCAGAGTCTAAATGGTTTGTAGAATAAAACACCAGTGGCATCAGTGGACAAAATTTCATGTTTGCATCCCTCCAGAAATAAACTGTTTGGTCATTAGATGGAACATTCTTTTCTCTGCCACTGAACATCTCAAAGCCATAGAAAGCATGCCACAACTTGCCTTTAGATGGGGAAAAAAGCTTAGAATATACAGGGATAATAGTTGGAAGATTTAGTAATGGATCTGGGTGCAGCCCGTGACTTTTGGAATAAAAATCAATCCTATCTTTCACTTTTATCTCCAACCAATATCTGAGAGCATAAACCCATATATTCCCTGAGTTACCTCTATCTAGAATAGAGATCAGAAAAGGGCTCAAGTTTTAAAATGAGGCTTCCCTTTGAGAAAATGAAAACTATCAAAAAAAAAAAAAAAAACCAGGGGTGGATGTGGCTCAAATGGTTGGGTGTCCGTCTGCCATATGGAGGGACCTGGGTTCGATCCCCGGGACCTCCTGGTAAAATAAAATATATATATACAGAATGCGCATGGGCTGCCAGGCTCTGTGTGCCGGTGAGCCGCCAGGCCCCGGGAGCCATGCAGCAAGATGATGACGTAACAGGAGAGAGACGCAGGGGAGAGTCAAGACAAGATGCTCCGAAAGCTCCAAAAACCAGGAACCGATGTGGCGCAGGTGGCAGAACACCTCTCTCCTACATCGGAGGTCTTCAGGATCGAATCCTGGTGAAGACTGGATGAGAAGAGATGGCAGGAAACAGACACAGAGAATTACCCAGCAAATGGACACAAAAACAGCAAATGGGGAAGGGGGGGTTTAAAATGGATAAAGTAAATAAAATAAATCTTTAAAAAAAAAACCAAAAAACTATTTGTCTCAAATTGTCCTAAGGCAAACAAAAATCATACGTCGTGAATGGAAGGAACATGCGTGGCCAACACTTTGGAGTAATGGCTCCTATGTAAAGAGTACTAGAAATCTGCCATGGTCAATACAAATCTAACTACTGATGACTGTTTTTACCACACATGTAAAAATCCAGGGCACACACGTGGCTGTCACAAAAGTGCTTAAACTAGGATTTCAAAGAGCAAAAGCCAATGCATCATGATTCAATGATAAATGACACCTAGAATTTTTTCTCTCTTTTTAATTTTTTCTTCTAATAGCCTTTGTGGCTTATTGGCACATCTATTACATAGGCACATAAGAAATAAGAGGAACTAACTTCCCAGGCAATTCTATGATTCCTCAACAATGACAATAATGGATTAGGTAGGGAGAAATTTCCAAATTCAGGATTAATATAATACCCTCTCGCCACAACTCAGCACTGAACATATTTCAGAGCTGACTTGCTTTTTCCCTGAAATCTTTTAACAGAAACTCTTCTTACATGTTCCATGTCACCCTTGCAGTCTCACAAGCAGGAAGAAGGACTTAATTTAGAAACTAAAGTATCTTACAAACTTTACATAAAGTAAACTTTACATAAAGTAAAGAAACTAAAGTGTCTTACAAACTTTACTTATAAAGGTTCATGGAAAGATGAACCACTTATAAAGGTTCTTTCCATGAACCTTTATAAGTGGGAACCATGATAATTTAAACTCCTGAAACACAGGAACTGCCTCTTTTATATGAAGTCCATTGACTATTAGTAATTCCTAGCATAAAGGCACACTATTCTACAATTAACCACACAAGGCTAACACGAATGCATGCATGGAGGGGTATTGGAGCTGTTGGTCCAATCCCCTTTACCACAAGTGCCCCATCACCAGGCAGCTGAAATCCACTGGGGACAAAAGCCGTGTCCTCTTGCCTCAACGGCAACACTCTGGGTTTTACTTTCAAGAGGTCGCTGTAAAGTTGGCTGTGGCAGTTTGAAATTATTTTATGAATCCCCAAAAGAGAAAGATTATGATTATAAACTAATCTATTTCTCTGAGTGTGATACCCTTTGATTGTATTAAATCCAGTTGAGGGGCTTTGATTAGATTACCTGAGAGGCTCACTTTAGGGCTTTTGATTGGACTATGCCAGTGAGGCATGACTCAGCTGAGTCTCCACCCCCTTGCTGGGTCTGATATAAACAGAAACATGGAGAGAGACTTACTGAGACAGACACAGGAAAAGAAAGCTACCGTGTGTGATCCTGTCATGTTAAGAGAGCGGACTACAGGATCGTTTAAATACGAAGCCCCAAGAGGCTGGGCCCATGATGCAGTTCAAGAGGAAAGGGTGAGCCTGGAGGGGAAGGCTGAGACCTGGGCAGAGATCGGCGACCATCTTGCTTCACCACGTGGCAACACGGCAGGATCAACAGTTGCTGACTTTGGTGAGAAAGCAGCTCTGGTGGTGTCTTGGTTTGGACTTTTCACGGCCTTGGAACTGTAAGTTTTTACCCTAACTAAATCCCTTTATAAAAGCCATCCCATTTCCGGTACTTTGTATCGGCACCCCTTTGGCAAACAAAACACTGGCCAAGGTGAGACTTGACCTGAGGCCACATCCTTGCCCCTGCCCCCTTTCCTATCTTGCTTTCCTTGCTCCCTTACACAGTTTTTTGCATGCACTACCTCAATAATAACTTTG
The DNA here is from genome assembly GCA_029593785.1 of Cabassous unicinctus. NCBI lineage: Eukaryota > Metazoa > Chordata > Mammalia > Cingulata > Chlamyphoridae > Cabassous > Cabassous unicinctus. The sequence continues at coordinate 3,559 of JAQZBX010099775.1, forward strand.
CACAATACATGCTCCACATCCCTGTCTCAGGCTCTGCTTCCAGGAAACCCAACCTATCACCAAGACAGGATGTGTTTAGAAGTCTCATCATTATTATAGTAGTATGAAGTTTTGGTTTATTTCCTTATAATTTCAGATCAATGAAGCGCAGGGTGGCAAAACTAAGAAAGAAGGACTAGAAAGTAAATAGGCAACTAATTCCCTCCTCCCACATCCATATCCAAGGTGTTCTATCCATAGCATCCAGAATCTCTTGGAGCATGTCCAGTTTTTTTATTTTTTCAAAGATTAAGCCAATAGGAGGAAACACGTACCTTTGCAAACCACTTGGTAATTAGTACAGCAGTCTCCCCTGGCCAAGCAGTCCTCTGAGCAATGACAGGCATTTTCTTCATTTCTTACTTCTCCACATCTGTCCTTAGTACACTCCCAGCCACGAGCTGAAACCATCACAATAAGACACTTTCACTGCTGCACACGAACCAAATGAAAGAGGCCACAATTGGCCACAACAAGGGTTGCAACCTAAAAAAACTAAAATCCTAGATCATTTCATCTGCTTGTGAAATTTGAGTTGGCCCGAGGCCTAGATGACATTTAGAGAACTTACAAATAAGATGAATTTCTAATTTTTCAAATTAGAGTACAAAGTCAAAGTGCAATTGGACTCCTTTGGAAAAATGGAACCCAGAAAGGCAAGAAAGTATCCTTCCCATTTTTGAATTGTTCTAAAGGACCCCCGCTCTCCCCCAAAAGAGTATTGTATCCCAGGTTTCTGATAAGGGGAGCTATCATGGTAGGGATAATGCCTAGAGCTCAGTTCTTTTATTTTCAGAACTGGCTTTACTTTAGTAAAGTCAAGTAGCATAGATGGCTTGTGCGTTTCCGTTTGAGTGTACTGGTTTGAGAGTTCATAGCTCAAGCCCATCAAGAGGATATACTTAGAAAACATAATTAGTTTTATTTTAAGGAAAGGGTTCTACTTGCTGTTTGATTTTTTTTTTTGCTTCCACAAGCCCATGGCTGGAGAAATCACGTCTTTCTCTTTACCATTTATCTTCAGTTTCTATGACTATACCTGAAATATGTTGGGTCCTCAATTAATATTTATTAAATAATAATTGAAAATTCCTATGGGAATAAAATGTGATTCCTGAAATTCAGGGTTGCTATACTGAGAAACTTCATAGTTAATTCCTTCATGCAATAAATAATTATGTAATGCCTTCCATGTTCTAGGTGCTAGGAAAAGTAGCTATAGTAAAGTGTAAGGCAGACAAATTCCCTCTCTTTAAGGAGCTTGCATTCCGATTGGGAAAGACTGCCATAAGCAAGAAAACCAATAAACAAGATAATTTCAGACTGCGGTCAGTGCTGTGAAGGAAATAATAGGATGGCATTGATAGAGTGATGCGGTTGGGGTACTGCTCGAGGTAGAATGTGCAAGGAAGGATTCTCTGAGCTGAAGGAACTATGACAGCTCAGGTTTTTATCTCTTAAAACATGTCATAAATGAAAAGGAATGATTTTTAGAATGGAATACTGCTCCTTGGTAATAAATATTCTGCCAAGAGATGCTACCATATGAAGAATAAATGGAGAAAGATATCAGTTGCTATGCATGTGCTCTCCCCACCTCTAGAAAATCATGCAACTACTGCTTAATTTCCATTCTTTTAGGATCAATTACCTTTGCATTCTGATCCTATTCTCTGATTTTTTAATATCTCCTATTTCTACTCCCTTCTCTTCCCAAGCAGATCAAGTACTTGGAATTCCTTTATCCATGACCTATTATTCCCAACAGCTATCAATTTTCCAATTTTCTAAGGTTACTTTGACTGATAGAGATCATGGACATTTTTTCCAAAATCAAGGGTGACTCTACCCACAAATATTCTTTTATTCCTCCCCTAATTCTACATGAATATGTCTTTGCTTGTAAAATAGCATCACTTTCACTGTGCTACATTTATTGAAGACTTTGTATAAGAATGGAATTTTAAAATATCAGGGTTCAGAGTGAACACCAGCAAAGAATGAGTCAGTCAGCTGAGTAAGTTTCAAAGCAAACATGGGAATAAACAAAAAATATTTATTTTTATTGGTAATCAAAAAAACAATGAAAGTATTAACAACACTGAGAAAAGGTGTACTATCAGATCAGAAAAGAATTTTTAAAAGTGAGAGTATCCAGTGCTTGCAAAGGAGTGGTGAAAGGTTCTTGTACCTTTTGGTAGAAATACAAGCTTCCAGATATTATATTGTGTAATACATATCAAACAATTTTATATGCATATATACTTTGACCCCAAATTGCCTCTCCTAGGAATTTATTTTAAGGAGACTAGAAAAAAGTACTAATAAGCATGGATAATAATCACTGATATACCATTCATAATAGAAAAAAATGGGAAAAATATAAATATCCATCAACTAGTCAACAAATTAGTTGTGTCCATTTGATGCAATATTATGGAGCCATTCAAAAGGATGATGTTGTATAAATGTAGATATGTACAGATACATCTCCTTACATGGATATATACAATTTGTATACATAAACACACATACACATTCATGTGTATATACACACACATATGCACATGCACACATCCATAGAGGGTAGTCAGAGAGTTTACATGAAAATATTGTTTGTGCTTGTTTCTGGAGAATGCTTGTGTCAAGATAGCAGAACCTTAGAAACTTTTTTCTCCTTCAACCTTTTATAATTACTTGATATTTGGTTCTTGCACATTTAATATATGTTGTCTTTGTATATAGGGAGTTAACATTTAATTTATAAAATGCTATTATAGTCCATTTTTACTAAACATGGAAAGAAAGGCATGGGCTACTTCAAAGAGAGCTAAGCTAGAGTCAGATAATCCAGTGAAGCTTGCAGTAAGGCCAGGAAGCCAGAAGTTTGAGATGAAATGTCTGGCAAAAGATACTCAAGGTGCTATATAATGTTAGTAGGTTTCTTGGTGTCAAGCAAATACAGACAGCTGGTTTGAAATGTTTTAGAGCTAAAGAACCCTGCTGGGACATCTGTTCCATCCATATACTCAGTTTACAATGTTTTCCGCTCATAAGTTTGTAGATCCACAACTGAGGAACTTGGGAGAAGCTCCAGAGGAAAGTTACCCAAAAAAATGGCTAAATGCTTAGAAAATGTGTTATGCAAAAAACAGCCTACTAAAGCTCTTCTTAGTTTGGGCAAAAGAAAAAAAGAAAAACACATTGAAACTAGTAAGAGAGTTCATGACAGTTTTCATATAAATCAAGGGCTATTTCTTTAGTAAAGGAAAATAGTGTCTCTGCTTCTAATGATATATTGATCTAACTAATAACAATGATGCTATGAGTTAGATTTCTGAAAAACAATCATCAAACCATAAAAGTCCAAAGGCAAGTAATAATTTTTCAAGGGAGCTGTGGATCTCTGTATCTAGTGGTCTTAAGAACAGAGTTGATTATTATCTTTTGTAATAGTTTAATGTGGTTTTACCCAGAGTCAAGGAGGACAGCCTACAAGGTATCTCAAAAATTTAGTTCAATCAATTCTAAACCGTCAGATTTGAAAATAGAGCAGGTAGAATGACAGAAAAATACCCAAAAGTTGCTTCTTCTCGAATCACATACAGTCATTCAGAAACGTGTATATTCAAATGACTCTTCCAATACAGGAGAAATGTAAAGAAAGATCAGGAAGATTTTAGAGGATGATGGCAGAGCTACCCAGCAGATTCAGCCTCAATTAGAATTTCATAACAATTTTTCACTTGCAAAGAGGGGAGATGATATCAGGGTAGACCAATGGCCACTATGTGATAAGAGGAAATCAAACAAATGCAAGCAAAAAAACAAAAACAGATCATAAAACACCAACATTATAAGGATGTGCACAATTTCAGCCCATGTGCCCTAACAGTGAATGTGAGAATTGACATCAAGAGACAGAAATGGAGAAGATGGAGGGGGTTGCGGCTAGAAAAGAGTCACAAATACTTTCAAAACCAGCAAATAATGACTGCAACTGCTGAGAAACTTCTTTGGGTGATTGCGGCGTGCAAACAACAGTCAGTCCCACAGGGCGTGCTCAACATGCAATTGACAATCATTCAAAGAAACGGTTCGGATAGGCCAAAAGAGAGTGGCAATACCAGAAGATACAACAGCAGGGAATCTTTAAGCCATCTATTTGAGGCTAGAGAGAACTGTAAATTGCATACCTGTCTTCAAACAATGCTCATCAAAGTCATGGCAACAACTGCTGTAGCTCTTACACAGGTTGTCACACCGACAATCAGGGGGTTCAAGCTCTTGAAGTTCAAAGCATCTGCCCTTGCAAGATGCGGATGTGATGATCCAGGCTGAGTCTGATAACACTGCAAGGAACAAGAGGCAAAGGCAATGGGATTGGACCTGGATTATGTCACTGAGGAGGGGAGGTGCTGGGAAGTAGGACAGTGTGGTGATGCAGACAGAAGCGGGCTTACAAACCACCTTCTGGCTTCACTCTGTGCAGATTACTTACATTCCTTGTGCTAGTGTCCTCATCTGAAAAGTGGGGTATTCGGAAAAGTAACCCTAAATTGTAATGCAAATTAAATGAGACAATCCACATAAAAAACGAGAGGGCATCAGACACAGAGAAAATGTAACAAATTTGGCTATTGGATTTATTACTAACAACTATTATGACTACAAACCTATGGATCCTTAGTGCCTCTGTGGATGTTAATGTTAAAAATGGAGACCAGAACTTTGATGTACGCTTTAGAAACAAGAGTTCATTTGCCTTTTTGAAAATCCATAGCTTTTGTAAGGAAAATTGAACCCATGTACTATAACAGTCTGAGCATATGGTATTGGAATAGAAAGAAGACTTTTAAGGACTCTTCCAACCATAAAATCTACTCCTATAACCAGGGTTACACAGAAACAAATTCCACAGTATTGGCTTGTCAAAAATACATCCTCTATCATTTTCATTTGACATAATTGTAGACCTAGAAATCCCAAGATTCAACTAAAATTTTGAAAAAAAGAATTCAGTGGCATGAAAATTTTACAAATTTGTAATACACAAGCAATGTAAGTTTAAAAATTAAATGAAGGTTCCATTCACCACAGCACTCAAAAGATAAATTATCTAGATATGAATTTAATAAGGTGTGTAGAACTTACATGATGAACACATTAAAACTTTACAAAAGGACATTTAAAAAGATCTAAATAATTAGAAAGGCATACCATCTTGGAGGTAAAAATATTAATATGGCAAAAATATCAACTCTTCCTAAATAAACCAAAAGATTCAAAGCAATCACAGTAAAAATATCAAAAGGATTTCTTGAAACTTCTGGATACTAAAAGTTTATCCAAAAATAAAAACTATGAAATTGAAAAGAACTGCAAAGGAAAAGCAATTTGGTGGATACAAGAGAGTAAAATATATTCTGAAGTTTAATAATTAAAACAGTTTGCTGATGGAGAATAAGCAGATCAATGGTAGGGTCCAAAATTGGGGCCAAATATATGAGAATTTATTTATATTAAAAGTAGTATTTCAAATCAGAAAAAGAAAGAAGTATTAATCAGTACTATAATATATTATAATATATTATAGTATTATAATAACTAACTATTTGGAAAAAAATGAAGCTAGATTCTCATCCTAGCTTATAACATAACTGATCTCTAAAGAATGGGAAAAGATGAACGGTGCACACCTGTTGTTAGGAATGCAAATTTTGGCAAAATGGCACATGATTTGGAAATATCTATCAAAATATAAAAATGCCTATGGATCTTTGACCCAAAAATTCCATTTCTAGGAAGTTATCTCATATGTATTTGTAAAAGTTTGCCAAGATAATATATTCATACAAAAATATTCATTGTTCATTGTGGTCTTTTGTAATAGGGAGGAAAAAACCATGAAATCAACCAAAGTTGATCTCCCATCAAGAAAAAATCACCATATCCATAAGTGGAATATTGCCCAACCCTTTAAAAGAATGAGTCAGATCAGTACACACTAATATGGAAATATCTAGAAAATAAATGAGCTCTTTTTTTTTAAAGAACAAAGTGCACAGTGTTGTAGTATTAAATATTATATATTTTATTTTGTGTTAAAATACATATAAAGATAGCAAGAATGATAGAGAAAAAGAGAAATAAAAATGGAGCTAGAGATAGGGATGAGGGAGAGAGGAAGGAAAGGAGAGAGAAGCAGAGGGAGGAAGGAAGGCAGAGATTGAGAAAAGGTACAGGTACATATAAATTTTTAAAAGCGCAGGTGTGAATAAGGTTTTTTTTCCTGTAAGAAACTGTTTACAGGAATTACCTTAAGGGAAAATGACTGAGAAAGAGGGGGGCAAAGAGACTTTTATGCCTGAAGTTTTACCTTTCTCTTGTTTGAAATTTCTAACATTTTACATTGTCGCTTGTGATGGTTAACATTCATGTGTCAACTTGGCTAGGTTATAGTGTCCAGTTGTTTGGTCAAGTGAGCACTGACCTGATTGTTACTGTGAAGGCATTTCATGGATTTAAATTATTAGTCAGTTGATTGAATCTATAGCTGATTATATCTACAATTAACAAAAGAGACTGGCTTCAGGAATGAGAGAAGTCTCATCCAATCAATGGAAGGTCTTAATTGAACTGATTATTTCAGCTGTCAGAAAGAATTTCTATCTGTACTTTAGCCCTTCAGCCAGCAAGCTTTTCCTGGGGAATACATTAAAACCTTCACTAGCGTTCCCAACTTGTAGCCTGCCCTATGGAATGTGGATTTGCTAATCCTCACAGTTATGTGAGCCAATTCTTATAATGAATTCCATAATATTTACATAAATACATTTAGAGAGAAAAAGAGAAAGAGGGAGGAAGAGGAAAGAGAGGGAAAGACTAATACAGATTTTGGTACCAGAATTGAGGTAGTTCTTGAGAAACAGAATCTTGATGAGATTTCTGAGTTGGTTTGGGGATTTTTGGAATTGGTTAGATTAATAACCACTTATTACTCTATTTCCAATGATCAAGTTGGTACTGATAATCCATGGCATTAATTGGCAATAGAAATATGAAATATGCAAAATATCACTATTAGAAACTGCTACTCAAATGCTTATAAGAAGTAAGACTCTAGGTGACAGTGTATTTGATATCTTAACAGAGTTTTGTGCCATTAAAAAGCATAATGATATTGGCTGGTTGCTCCTAAATACATGGATACAGTTGTTAAAGAAAGGGATGAGCTCAGAGTTTCAAATTCCCAGCTCAAACACCACATGAAGAACATGAAAATTCCTATGTGTGCCCTGAAAGAAACTTATTTCTTGTAGCCACAAAAGAGATTTCTGAAAACCATACCCAAAGTCTCATTGTGCAGGTGGCTGAATTACAACATAAATTGAATTCCCAACCTTGCAGTGTGTCTGCTGTTAAAGTGAGAGCACTGATTGGGAAGGAATGGGATCCAAAAAATTGGCATGGGGGGCATATGGGCTGATAACGATGATGGTTAGGACATTGAAACCCCAGATTCTGCTGAGTCTTCTTTACCAGATAAACTTATAATGGTCTGCCCTGAGGAATCAGCCACCCAACCTCCACATGAAGAGATTAACTCTGCTGTGACTGATAAACCTGTAACTGCCTCCCCTAAGGAAACAACCCTTATACTTCCATTTGAATAGATTAACCCTGTTTCACCAGATGAAACTGTAATGGAATGTCCTGAGGTAGTTGGCTTGTGAGAACACCCCAGGGATGATCAGAGGACACATCGTTCATCAGGACTGTGAGGAATAAATTTGCAAAAACAGCTCCATCATTTCTTCTTCTTTTTTTTTTTTTTTTTAA
>JAQZBX010099776.1:0-11436 GCA_029593785.1 Cabassous unicinctus
CAGATAAATGCATTTATGTTAAGAAACTTAGCCATGAAAAACTAATTTTACATTATTTGGGTAGAAAGTAGTATATCAATAAACCATTGATTTTAATACTAATTATCTGTGTAAAAATATACACATAAGGAACCTGAAGAAGTATAAAATATAAATGAAATTGCCTTCCATGTAAGAGCTCAAAAGCTTGAATGGTAGTCAATGATGGGCAAGATTCTCAGAGGAGAACAACCTAAGACAAGCACAGTCACAAGAGCCTATGGAAGAAGACAATTGTGACAGGAGGTCACCTTGTATCATCTTATACAATGGCTCCTATAGTCATCACTGAAGTAATTAATTAATAGAAAAGGGGGAAATGATGAAGTTCAATTAAAGGCCATGAAGAGTGACAGAAAGCACGCCACCTTGGTATATAGGAGACAGGCATCTCTAGTCTCAGGACACTCAGATAAGATCTGGAAGGAGCCTGGTGGAGAAACATCCTGTGCTTCAAAGAGAGTGTCTGGTATATGTGAGACAAAGACTTGCAATGTCTGCTAAATGCAGGAATGTAAAGAGAACTGATCTATTAACACTTAATTCTTGCTGACTTTGGTAACGTGTAAACTGTCATGTATCTATTACCCTTGCACATGTGCACACGTATTTTCTTTGCCCTAAAGCTAAATAAAAACCACAATGTTTTATGCAGTGGCACTCTCCTCCTTTTGGATGGAGGTTCCCCTGACCCCTGGTATCTCTTCTCCTTTTCTCATTTTTTTCTCAACCACAGCACCGTTATCATGGACCCAGTTCCTGAACATAAACACTATATATTTTATTCTATTCAGTTTCCCATTTCATTGTTGGTACTCCACTTTTTTATTCCTATTACTTTACACTGCTTACAGGAGTTAATATTCATTTTCCAAGGTCTTATATGGGCTCCTTTTCTACCTTTTATTGTTATTATTATTACTATTATCCTTCTTCTTTTCTTGCCACTTTCACTTTTTCTGGCACTAATTTTTCCTTCAAGGGAACATAGACAGAAAGGAAATAGAATAAAAGGAACAAAGTGTCAAAGAGAAAACTTAACACACACAAAAACAGCAACTAAATAGAACCCTAGAGTAGACAGAGAAGCTAATCCACTGAATATATCCATCAAGATAAAAAGATGACCAGACAGCAACAAAAAATTACAAACTATACTAAGAAACAGGAATACATGGCCAAGTTCAATGAAAAAACTAAAAACCAGCAAGAGGTGCAGAACATTGAACAACTAATCAAAACCATCCAAACAAATATCATGGAGCAACTTAATGAAGTGAAGGAAGAGATCAAGGATATTAAGAAGACACTGGGAGAACATACTGAAGAAATTGTACGCATACATGAAAAGAAAACAGATATGATGGTGATGAACGGCGCAATATAAAAAATAAAAAATACACTGGAAGCACATAAGAGCAAAATTGAACCGGCAGAGGAAAGAATTAGTGATGTGGAAGACATTACATCTGAAATTAAACAGATAGTAGAACAGAGAGATAAAAAGATAGAAAAAATCTAGCAGGGACTTAGGGATTTCATGACAACACAACACGTACAAACATATGCATTGTAGTCATCCCAGAGTGAGAAGAGAAGGGAAAGGGGAAAGAATGAGTGTTGGAGGAAATAATGGCTGGAAATATCCCAACTCTATTGAGGGAGATAGATGTACATGTTCAGGAAGCACCATGCACCCCAAACAGTATAAAACTTAACAAGACTACTTCAAGACCTATACTTCTCAAACTTTTTAAGGCTCAAGACAAAGAGAAAATGCTGAAAGCAGAAAGAGAAAAAGAAGCATCACATACAAGAGACTATCAATAACACTAAGTGCTGATTTCTCATCTGAAACTATGGAGGCAAGAAGGCAGTGGTATGACATAGTTAAGGTACTAAAACAAACAAACAAACAAACAAAAAAAAAAAACTCCCAGTCAAGAATTCTCTATCCAGCAAAGATGGCATTCAAAAATGATGGAGAACTCAAAATATTCACAGAAATTAAGAGGGTATGCCAATAAGAAACCTGCTCTTCAAGAAATACTAAAGGGAGTTTGGCAGGTTGAAAGGAAAAAACAGGAGAGAGAGAGAGCTGGAGGAGAGTGTAGGAACAACCAAAAATACAAAAAGAGAAATAAAAACAACATATGACATACACAAAATTCAAGAAAATATGGTTAATGTGAGTAATTATTAATAGTATTAAACCTGAATGTTAATGGATTAAACTCACCAGTCAAGAAACACAGATTGGCAGAATGGATAAGGAAATATAACCCATGTTGTCTACAAGAAACCCATCTTAGACCCAGGGACACAAGGAGGCTGAAAGTGAATGGCGGGAAAATCATCTTACAAGCAAAAAGTAACCAAAAAAGGGCGGGAGTAGCTAAACTGATATCAGACAAAATAGAATTTAAATGCAAAACAATTGTGAGAGAAAAAGATGGACCCTATATATTAGTAAAAGGGGTAATATTTCAAGAAGAAAGAACAATCATAAACCTTTATGGACATAACTGAGGTGCCTCCAAATATATGAGGCAAACACTGGAAAAACTAAATTGAGAAATAGATGCCGCTACAATTATAATGGGGGAACTTAAGACACCATTATCACCATTAAACAAAACATCTTGACAGAGAATCAATAAATAAACAAAGACTTTCAACAATACATTAGAAGATCTGGACCTAATAGACATATACAGAACACTACACCAAAATACAGCAGGATATACATTCTTCTCAAGAGCACATGGATAATTCTCCAAGATAAAGCACATGCTATGCCGTAGAAAAATGCTCAATGAATCCAGAAAGATTGAAATTATATAAACTAATTTCTCTGACCACAATGGAATGAAGCTAGAAATCAGTAAGGGCCAGAGAACCAGATTAGGTACAATGATATGGGATATAAAAAAAATAAAAACACTCTTAGACAAACAGTGGGTCAAGGAGGAAATCTCAAAAGAAATCAGTAATTACCTTGAAACAAATGAAAATGACAATACAACATATCAAAACTTATGGGATGCAGCAAAAGATATACTGAGAGGGAAATTCATTGCCATAAAAGAATACACCAAAAAAGAAGAAAGAGCTGAAATCAAAAACCTAAATTTACACCTGGAAGAATTAGAAAAACAACAACAAATTAACCCCAAAGGAAGTAGAAAGAAGGAAATAAAGATTAGAGAAGAACTAAAAAATAGAAAAGAAGAAAGAACTAGAAAAAAATAAAGAAAACCTGTGATGTGAACTGTGGTCTATGCTAGGTGGCAAGGCCCCAGGATGTGTATATCCATTGCGGGTGTAGTACCACGTGGATGGGGAATGGTTGTGTGGGGGGTTGTTGGGGGTGTGGGCGGTGGGGAGCATGGGAATCCCTGTAGTTTCTGAGTAATATTTGGGTAATCTAGGCATCTTTATAAAATGTATACATATATATATAACAAATAACATTTATGTAAACAAATGCACATATACGCATATGTACTATATATCATTTTACAAAAAAAAAGAAATCCAAAACCCACTTCTTTGAGATGATCAATAAAATTGACAAGCCTTTAGCAAGACAAAGAAAAAAGGAAAGAAGATGCAAATATATTAAAGAAGGAATGAGGAAGAGGATGTCACCATTGACCGCAGAGAGAAAGAGAATATCATAGGAGGATACTTTGAAAAATTATATGCCAAAAAGAAGGATAATTTAGAGAAAAGGTACAAATTCCTAGAAACTGACAACCAGCCAATATTGATGAAAGAAGAAATAGATGAACTCAACAAACCAATCACAAAGAGATAGAATCAGTCATCAAAAACCTCCCGGGTAAGAAGAGCCCAGGATCAAATGGCTTCTCAGGTGAATTCTACCAAACATTCCAGAAAGAACTAACACCAATTCTGCTTAAACTCTTCCAAAAAACAGAAGTCTCAGAAACATTGCCTAACTCCTTCTATGATGCCAAAATTACCCTAATACCAAAGCCAAACAAAGATGCTGCAAAAAATTAACCTAGATCCTAAAATCCTCAACAAAATACATGCTAGTTGTATACAACAACACATGAAAAGAATTATATACCATGATCAAGTGGGTTTCTTCCCGGGTATGCAAGGATGGCTTAACATAGGAAAATCAATCAATGTAATACACCACACAAACAGATCAATAGAAAAAAATCACATGATCATTTCTATAGACATAGAAGAAGCATTCGGCAAAATACAATGCCCTTTCCTGATAAAAACATTAAAAAAGATAGGAATAAAAGGAAACTTTCTGAATATGATAAAGGGTATATATGAAAATCACACAGCAAACATCATATTCAATGGTGAAATCCTAAAAGCTTTCCCTCTAATTTTGGAAACAAGACAAGGATGCCCACTATCACCACTCCTAATTAACATTGTGTTAGAAGTACTTGCTCTAGCATTGAAGAAAGAAAAAGATATAGAAGGCATCCAAATTGGAAAGGATGAAGTAAAAATTGCACTACTTGCAGACAAAATAATCCTATACATAGAAAGCCCTGAGAAATCTACAATAAAGCTTCTAGAACTTATAAAGGAGTTCAGTAAAGTCACAGGTGTAAGATCAATGTGCAAAAATCAGTAGCATTTCTGTACACCCACAATGAGCAAGCTGAGGAGGAAATCAAGAAAAAAAATTACATTTACAATATTAACTAAAAGAAACAATTATTTAGGAATAAATTCAACTAAAAATGTAAATGAGTATAAACATAAAACTACAAAAACACTGTTAAAGGAAATCAAAGAAGACTTAAATAAAATGAAGAATATCCCCTGGTCATGGATAGGAAGGCTAAACATCATTAATATGTCTATCCTATGCAAGCTAATCTACAGATATAAAGCAATCTCATTAAAAATCAACACAGCATTTTTTATTGAATATGAAAAATTATGAAATTTATTTGGAAAGGCAAGAGACCATGAATAGCCAAAGTCATATTGAAAAAGAAAAATGAAATCAGAGGAATCACACTACCTGACTTTAAACATATTACTGAAAATAAATAAGTAAAAATAAAAAATAATAAAAGAATTTTTAAAAAATTCTACAAAACTACAGTGGTCAAAACTGCATGATATTGACACAAGGGATAGACCTACTGACCAATGGAACTGAATTGGGAGTTCTGCTATAGATCCTCACATATACAGTCATTTGATATTCCACAAGGCCTCCGGGCCGACTTATTTGGGGCAGAATGGCCTCTTCAACAAATGGTGCTTGGAGAACTAGATATCCATATCCAAAACAATGAAAGAGGAACACCAATTCACACTTTATACAAAAATCAACTGAAGAAGGATCAAAGATCTAAATATAAGAGCCAAGACAATAAAGACTTTGGAAGGTAAGATAGGGAAACATCTACAGGACCTTGTAATAGGCAATGGCTTAATGAACTTCACACCCAAAGCATGAGCAGCAAAAGCAATAATAAATAAATGGGATTTCCTCAAAATTAAAAACTTTTGCACCTCAAAGGACATTATCAAGAATGTAAAAAGGCAGCCAACCCATTGGGAGAAAATATTTGGCAACCATATATCTGATAGGAGCCTAATATCCAGCATATATAAGGAAATCTTACTTCTCAAACATAAAATGACAAAGAACCCATATAACAAATGGGCAAGCAACTTGAAAACACACTTCTCCAAGGAAGCAATACAAATGGCTAAAAAGTACATGAAAAAAATGCTCAATATCACTAGCTATTAGGGAAATGCAAATCAAAACTGCAATGAGATACCATCTTGCACCCATTAGCCTGGCAGCTTTTAAAAAGAACAGAGGACTACAAGTGTTGGAGAGGATGTGGGGGAGTGGGAACCGTTATCCACTGCAGGTGAGAATGTAGAATGTTCCAGCCATTTTGGAGGACAGTTTTGTGAATCCTCAAAAAACTAACTATAGAGCTGCCATGTGATCCAGCAATTCCACTGCTGGGTATATGCCCAGAAGAATTGAAATAAAGGGTATGAACAGATAAATGCACTCTAGTGTTCACAGCAGCATTATTCACTATAGCCAAAAGTTGGAACCCACCCAAATGCCCCTCAACAGATGAATGGATAAACAAAATGTGGTATATACATACAATGGAATATTACCTAGCTATAAGAAAGCATATAGTGCTGGCACACGGGATAACATGGATGAATCTTGAGGACCTTATGTTGAGTGAAGCAAACCAGGTATCAAAGGACAAATATTACATGACCTCACTGATATGAATTAAGTAAATCAAGCAGACTCAGAGAGTTATTGTCTGGAATATAGGTTTACAGGAAATAGAAAAGGAGAAGAAGGTTGTGAGCCAATGCCCATATGGGCATAATCTGTGATAAGGTGGATGTGTGTACTTGGGCATTGAAAGGGTATAACAAGAGGGTAGTGATACTATTGGGTATGGTGGTGCAGGATTGACAGGTGTGTAGAGTGGGGAGGGTAGGTTGGATGGTTCTTGGAACTGTGGGAATGGTTGGGGGAGGGACCAGGTGAAAACTGGGGATTGGTGGGTATGTGGCTGAAAGTACAAAATTGGGAATGCTCTTATGGCAATTTGATAAGGAAGGATTAATTGTTTAGGGTGTTGGACAGGGGGACATTTGGGAAAGAGTACACCTGGGGCAGTCTTCTAGGGGGTGTCCGAGTGGTCATTTTGTTATAATGTGTTTTTTCAGTGAGTGGAGACCCACATGATGCATGGGAAGGAGCTGTACACCCATCATGGGGAGGAACGATATGTTCTAAAACAGAGAGGCAGGAGTCTCTTGAGAGCATGGGTAGTTCCTAATAAAGGAGGACAAACCAGTGTGTCAAGACCTCAGTGTTGCTGCAAGTAACTATGAATCTTGTCATCCAAGGACTGAAGCCAGGTGGTCACTGTGGCCTCAATGGGTAGGAGGAGAGAGGAATAGAATTGATGGAGCAGGTGGTATTTAGTGGGCAATGTCAGTGTTTTACATGATCTTGCAATGGTGGACACAAGCCATGCTAAATATCATCAAAATTTATGAAAGTGTATAGTCTAAAAGGTAAACCATAATGTAAACCATTTACCATAGTTAGTAGCTATGTTTCACTATTTGTATATCAGTTGTAACAAATGTACCATCCACATATGGGAATGGGGTAAATGGGAATGATGTTGGGTAGATGGGAGTCCCCTGCATTCTCTATGTGACTTTACTGTGACCTAAAACTTCTTTAAAAACAAAATGAAAAAAAGTGAGACACTGGAGAATAAATGGAAGAAAATGTCACTGTACTTACAGGACAACAGGATATTACAGAGATGAAAGGCAAAATCTCAAAAAAATTTTAAAATACTTTTCATTATTTTTTAAGATTCTAATTTTTAAATTTTATTTTATTTTTAGTTTTCTTTAAATTATTATTTATTTTATTTCTTACATCCAAATCTACCATTATTATTTCATTTTCCTATTAATTGTATTTGGCTATTTTATTGGCTTCATTTTTGAAGAGGCTTTGGGTCACAGTAGTGTTACAACTGCGGCAGAGTAGGATCATTGGTGAAGGGTATCAGTAATGGGGGATACATGGGAGGAAGTTCACCCGGATATACTTATAAGGTATATAAATGTGTTCAAATGTTCATGGGGCATTGTCACAGTGGGTAGAGATTCACACTCCACTGTGAATTCAATAACTGAGAGAATATTGAATTCCTAGCCTGGAGAGCTCCATCTTGTTCTCTAATATAGCATCAACTGTCCCCAAATGCAGGGGCAATGACTGGTGAAGAAGGATGGTCCATTGGTATGATGGGCCCTTAATATTGATGATTATGCTTGTGAGCCTTTACTCTTGAAATGGAAACTTAGCCTAGTATTGTGGTGTGCCTAAGAGTTGCCTCCTGAAAGCCTCCTTGTTCCTCAAATCTGGCCTATGTCTAAGCCAAACTCAGCATATAAATGCATTACCTTCCCCCCAGTGTGGGACATGACTCCCAGAGATGAGCCTCCCTGGCACTGAGGAATTGCTACCAAGCACCAACCAGCAATGCAACTGGAAAAAGTGTTTGAATAAAAGGGGGAAAAAGTAAAGACAAATGAGTTTATATGGCGAAGAGGCTTCAAAGTGAGTTGGGAGGTCATCCCAGAGGTAATGCTTATATACATCTCAGCAGGATCTAATAGACTTCCAAAATGGGTACTACCTCAAATAGTTGGGCTCCTGAGTGCTCTGGAGATACCCATTTCCTATGATTAGGTCAGATAGCTCCAGAGTTTGGTGCCTTGCCAGTGGGCCCTAGTTTGGAGTTTGTGCTCCTGAGAGTGACAGAGTTGGTCTCAGTTATGACTTCCCTACACATGTCTCATCTGTTCCTTCTATTTGAACCTATACCTGGTGCTGGAGTTGGTAGGTTTATACCCAAGATACTTGAATTTTTTGGCTTTCTATGTCCCACGTGGACTTGAGCCTCAGTGGGGTTGCAATACCTGCTCTCCAGTTCATTGTACTCACCCAGGACAACTAACAAGGAAGTGAGGATTGACAACCACCAAACCAAGGAAACAAGAGAGCTTACAACTGCAAGCAAGAGATTCCATTGGCTGTATGGGATTGAAGCCCCCTCTCAATTAGAGGTGGAGTGGACATCACCATCCCAGAATCCTCAGGATTGGGGAATGAACTATGAAATGGAGTGGACTTACTGGTATTGTACAATATACTTCTTGTGATTCTCGCAATGGAAGAAATTACAGCATTGATGTGGAGGCAGAGGCCACTGGAGACCCTGGGGTGAAGAGGAGGGAAAGACAGGTATAATGTGTAGGGATTTTTGGGATTTGGGAATCATCCTTAATGGCATTGCAATATCAGATAAATGCCATTATATACCTGCCCACAGCCCACAGAATTGTGTGTGAGAGAGTGTAAACTACAATGTGAACTATGGTTCATGCTTAATGCCAATGTCCCAGGTTGAGTATATCAATTGCAATGAATGTGCCACACTAATGAAGGGTGTTGTTTATGTGGGAGGGTGTGGGAGATGTGGGGAGTGGGGCATATGGGAATCCCTATATTTTTTTGTGCAATATTCATGTAATCTAAGTATATTTAAAATATTTTAAAAATATTAAAAAAAAAATAAAGGACTGCTGCTGCTTAAAACATTGAGCTAGGTTTGAACAAGTTTTATGATATACCACCAATAATTGGTTTCACAAGTTTCAGGGTGTGAAGATAATGTTATTAGGTCTTTAGCTTTTGCTTTCTGAAAAGATGTTTCAGGCCATCCAATGGCTGGTACTTGTATGTTTAAGCACATGTTTCTGGTACATTTAGCACTTCCTTGGATACTGGGCTTTATTCAGGATAAATGCACTCAGTTATCAGTCCATTTGGTTGTGTGCAGCTGCCCTGGTGGCAGGCTATTTGAGGAAGACATTGGATGAGCTTATGTGTAGCAGGAAGATTAGCCTGAGGTGCAAACATAAGTGTTTTGTGATAACCTGGGTAGAGAGACTTTCTCTGGTAAGCAAAATAACAGCTGAAATTTCTTCCATAGGTCTTAAGACATGGGCCACCAATGAGTGAGCTCCAGGTTTGCAATACCATACATGTTGTCCCCTCATAGGGCAGGTTTTAAAGCCAATTGTGTAAGTTCTACTTACTTTACTCTGGTAATTATTGCTCCACTTGGCATATCTTTCACATAGCCTGTATGTTGAAGCATTGTTGGCCCTTGGAGGGGATCCCCAGTGTTTTACTGGCTTGGTCCATAGTGCTCTTTGGCACTATGAAACAGAGCCAGTCTTGAGACAGTGTTGAGCCATTAATGACTGGCAGAGCCACAGGAGTTCAATGCAGCAATGTAGTTTCATTTACTTTAGGAGCATGGCCAGAGGTGGAGTTACCTTTATTGTTTTAGGGGTTATAGTGACCATTTTCAGCAACAATTCAAATGGAGAGACACCATGCTTTTATTAAACTGGGGGCCTGGTTTAAATGCTTAAGAAAGCTTGACAATGCTGAATTATTTCTCCTTATTTTGTGGCTTTATGGACAGGATTACTGCTGTAAGGCACCATTTATGGTTTGAGTTGAGAATATCTCAAGTGTTCTAACTAGGTTGGAATATATCACAAGAGTAACTAATGCCCTATGTATGCACCACCTCATTGGCAGCTCCTTGATATCTATCCCTTTTGTGTGGCCACCCTAAGGCTGCTCCTTTTGTTGGGGTGGGGTAGACTATTTAGATACAGGCTAGAGCATCTTCTTCTTGATTCCCAGGCAGAAAGTTTGTTTCTGTGATATATAATATTTTTAAAATAACAAAAATCATGAATAAAAGCATTGTATTGTTACCTAATATTATGCAGAAAATATTGTTAAGCCTCTAGGAAAAATTTTTAAGTATTCATATGAACATTTTACCTATACAACTTTGATTATCACAAGGTTAGACAATTCTTTTTAATTTTTATAACTCTTTTTAGTCACTTTTTACTTAACTTATACCATATTAAATGAACTTCATTAATTTTATTACTTTATAATTTTACAAGGTGTAATAAGTTTTTTGCAATGGTTTGACATAAAAAGATACCTTCTACAGTTTGACTTTTAGAAAGGTAAGTGTTAAAAGTTGTTATGTCTGAACATTTGTTTTTTTATACAATCAAGGACATGGTAAAGATGTCATAAATATAAAAAGCTATAAAAACAAATATTTTACTTTCTATAATGGCTATTTGGAAGAAAAATTTTTATAACCTTCCAAAAAAACAGATGAATAATTTAAGTAACTTTCTCACTTTAACAGAGTGAGAATAAAATTTCAGTTTTGCATCAATATACTATTTGATACTAAGGCTTTTAAAACTTCATAGATAGACCTATTAAATTTTACTCAACTTTGACCACAAAAACACAAACTCTGTACTTTCTGTATTCATCCAGTTTATTTTCTACATTTTTCTTTTTTCTTAATAATCAGTAGTTTTATTTTAGTACAAAATTTATTTTTCTTAAGAAAATGAAAAAACACATTTTATGTAACTTTTATTCTTGTTACCAAAATTATTTTGGAAACTGTCTCCCAGCAAACCTCTTATACAATTACTATTAAAATTAAATGAACTTGTTAGAGTAAGGTCTTAATTTGATTATACACAAATATAACTTTTCTTTATTTTGGATATGCAATACTAAAACACTGATAGCTTATGGTGAATGGTTTTCAGAAATATATGCTTTCCTTAGTTTACTATTTTATCAACACTTCAGTGAGTTATACTATGAAAATTCCAAAAATTGTGAATAACCTTAAAAGCATATTGAAAAAAAAAAAAAAAAAA